>CM031689.1:1803202-1895702 GCA_006182925.3 Reinhardtius hippoglossoides | reverse complement strand
GACAGCATTTTCCTGGAAAGTAATTATTTCAAGTTTCTTTGAAACGCCGGTTCTCGTAGTCGCCTTTATCCCAGTGGGAACGATAACAACGCTTCTTGTTGATTAATTTAATTCTTGTGTGTGAGGCCGAATGCGTGTGTGTGTGCATTAGAACAAAAAAAAAACACACTTCTGCTGAAATACGTCCCACTATACGTTAAACCAGAGCAGCAGATATAATCCCACATGATACACAAGATCTCTGTTTCTCTTCGGGAGCAGAATCAGCTGTGAAAGCCAGTTTGTGACGGTTTGTACTGGCAACACGTTTTCTTCAAAATGGCAGCAAAGAGCAGCGAGAGAGGTTAGAAAGCACTTCAGGACACTCAAACTGCAAGCCACTTCATTTTGGGTACACCGTGTGTGTCTGAGTGTGTGTGTACGTGTGTGTGTGTGGTGGTGTGTGTGTGTGTGTGTGTACGTGTGTGTGTGACTAACCAGCCTGCCTCCCAGACTCTTCTCCAGCTCCCTAAATCCTGTCACAATAATAAGCCTGATCACAGAACAGGCCTTTATTCATGGTGACATCTGTGACACACACGCACACACACACACACACACATTAGTGCTGCTCTATTTCAGCTCAGGCCCACATGTGTGTGTAAAGGCAGGCAGAACTGCTCCAGAATCAGCCAATCAGCTCTCAGCGCTCTCCGCTTTATCTTCACATCCTTTCATCGCATCCTCCATCACTTTTTAATTTTCTGTAGTGAGACCACAGAAACCAGAGCGAAGTGATAAACACACAACCAGGACGAAATGAACGGGTCAGCAGTGAATTTGTGGTAAAAAAAAAATTGGCATCGAAACTGCCTCATTACCGGGATTATTGATTCTGTGAATTTGCATCTCAGAGATTTATTAAGGTTTATAAAGAAAGAGCTGAGCGTCACTACATTTCTCTTTATCCGAGATAAACCAGCATCGTCATTCTGAGCACACACACACACACACACTCACAACACACACACACACACACACACACACACACACACACACACACACACACACACACACACACACACACACACACACACACACACACACACACACACACACACACACACACTCACACCTCACTGTGAACAAAGTGCTGAGTCAGGATGCTGCGTCACAGTCCGTTTCTATTTGTACATTTTCCTAAAAGATTGATACTAACGTTGAGACGGACTCACGGATGAGCTGATCAGAATTTGAGTCAAAGCAAAGTGTCTCTACCTCGCTAGAGACCTGACCATTTTTCACTTGTAAACTTCAATTCTGAGAAATCCTTATGTGTACAATATTCACTCGAGGATAAGTTGATTTATGATAAATTCAACAACACATGCTTCCGGCCTGTTACGGATGATATCTGCAGCCAGTTGTCACTTGGACTCAAAGATAAATGGATTAGATCCCCGGGGTCAAAGGTCACTGTGAATAAATAGACTGAACCTGCAGCGGTTGGCACAAAGAAAAAGTGATGACTGGACATCTTGTATCGGCCAATCGGTTAACTTGTCGTGGCGATCTGCTGAACACGAACACGCAATGACACCAGCTGAGTTCAAGTTATGTTGAAGCCGTGAAAACATATAATATTGTGCATCAATCAGCAGAATAGAAATGAGTGTGAGTTCCACGTGGACGCCCGAGGGCAGCGGACCAGGGCCTCGCAGCGCTGCCCCTGACAGGAGAGAGGAGCCGGGGCTGAACGTGCAGGGCTCCCCCTTCTCACCCCCCGGAGCTCCAGACCTGACAGTGATAAATGAACACTGCAGCTAATGTCTGGCTAGGGGAGATTGGAGAGTCCCCCCCCCCCCCCCCCCCACACACACAACACACACACACACAGAAAAGATTGCCTCAACTGCACTGCAATTAAATCTCCAAAGTAACCTCCCCCCACCCTCTCCTCCTCCTCCTCCTCCTCCTCCTCCTCCTCCGTCTCCCTCTCTGATTGCCTGGTTTCCCCCCCCCCCCCCCCAACCCCGTCCTCATCATCTTCCCTTTACATCTCTCTCCTCCACCCGTATCTCTCCCTCCATTTACTTCTCCCTCCTTCTATCTGAGCCTCTAAATCAGCAGCTCTGATTGCCATCGTCATTTTTTATTACTGCCCATCATTACGACCATCGAGATTTCCTTATTGTTCTGCCGCCGACAGCCTCGTGCGCTCGCCCTCGAAACGCGCGGGTCGTCTCGAGGAAGCGCAGAATCCCAAACACGCAGGTAGTCGTAAAAAACGAGCATCCTGAAACGACGAAAAGAACGAAACGTTGCGCCCAAGCCACCGCCAACGGTCCCCTTGAGTTCAGTCGAGCCAAACCACGTCTCACACACTCGTAGACGTCAGTCCCCTAAAGGTGCCTGATCGGTGATACGACCAAAGAAAGGAGGAAACAGGACGTCTCCTCTTACGACTTTTGACTTTTCATTGCTGTGAGTTCATTCTGAAACGTCAGCCTCCGTGGATCCACGTCTCCCTGATCAGCCACAGCGTTAAAACCAGTTACCAGTGGTTTGAATGTGGCTTGTACAAGATCAATGTTCCTTTCTGACATGCATATAATGTGTATATTTCTTTAAGCTAAAGGACACAGTCACTGTGAAATCCTGATTCTGCGCTTTTCTGCTCAGCAAAGTGCATGTGCCAATAAACTGTATGATAATATTGAATTACCATCTGCTTGATTGACAGCCGTGTGTGCGTGTGTGTGTGTCTGTGTGCTTGTGTGCGATCCCCTGAGGGTTTGACTCGATCAATCACTCTGAGCCATTAGCAGTGAGACAGTGTGTGGTCGAGGCGGGGGGGGGGGCAGGAAATAGTACTTAACGCACTTTGCACTTAAAAAAGATGGAGGACTGATTGGGTCCTTTCAGACACGGAATCTGTCAAATTGTTGGGTGCGTCTGTGTGTTCACGTAATGGCTTTCTGGCCTCCACACATACTTCTGAAGAGCGTGGACTGTTGGCAGGGGGGGGGGGGGGGCGCTCAGGAGATTGTCACATAAGAAGAACATAGCAAGAGATTTTCCGAGCAGCACAACAACAGGGAGAAGTGTTACCTGAGTAGATCACAGAGGAGGGGGTCACGACGTATTAACACCGGTGTCGGCCATTATCACCCAAAGTTCTCAATCTCGTCTGCGAGTGTGGCTCCTCCTCCTTTTTCTCCTGTTGCGTATTAGAAACGTGGTCAACGCGCCCACTTCCTGTGAATCCTGATGAACCGTCTGTGTTCTGACTTGGGCTCACTCCGGTGTTCTCCAGAGTTTTACCAGGGAGCTGGTGCCGTGTTCAAGCCGTTGCCGTGTGTACCGACATGTTCACGACCTTCAAACTCTCGTGTGGTTGTTAAGTATCCCTGTCGAGTCTTTGTTCGCTGTATAAACTGGTTTCATCACGAGTCCCTGTGGATCTTCTGGGTTTAAACGTTAACGCTGAAGATCCGAGTTGCCGACACAGCTCAACTCTCAGCCTCTGTTTCCCCTCCATCTTTTCATCTCCATCCTTTCTCTGCAGCTCCTCCACATCTGTGATGCCCGTCACGTTCCCCCTGTCAAGGTTATCAGACCATGGTGCAAACAACAAAAGGGACCCGCCTGATGGAATCGCACACAAACACACGTTCATTCACTCACTCGTTCATTCACCGGCATCCCTCTGTGTTGTCACGGTAACGGCTGTGACAAAAGGTAGCTGGATAGAGAGCGAGTGCCCGTCTGAACCTGATATCCCTGCACAGTCACTTTACGGGACGCGTGATGGACAAGCAGATACACAGCCTCACCTGGATTCACCGGATCTGTGAATCTGATACTAGACAAAGGAATATTACACCGTCATGTGATTGTCGGGCAGTTCAATCCAAGAGAAGAGCTTTAATGTGTTACTCCGAGTGATCCCTGAACCCCGGCTGCAGCCTGGACTCGCTCCCATTCAGCGATAACAGCATTACTGAGGTCAAATACTGGTTCTGGAAGAAGGATTTTTGGGGGCATATGATCATGCCAATATTAGGGAGTAACACATTTCCAATATCAATATTTTGGCTGACATATCTTTATTTAAAAAATTGCAAAGATCCCTAATTGGTCCTGATCGAGGCTCAGTATGAAAACCACACGTTCTGCGACAGCAAGCTGCACAAGTAACGACTCACACCTGCTAATTAAGAGACGTGCACACAGCAGCTGCCGTACGTCGGAACACATCTGCAGGAGCCGGTGATGAGGATCACATTAACTTCTTCATTAGCTCTTTGCTTTCACTTCGTCGGGGAGTCGGGGGTTTGGGGAGTTTCTTTACCTGAGAGTCTGAATCATTGTTTCCATTTGATCTGGTAGTTTTGGTTTCACTTTGTGATTTAGGGACTAAAGAAGTTTGTCTGACACACGTGCGTCCTGTCGTCATCACGTGCTTCCTGATTGGTTTGTAGACGGCGTGCGTTGATACTGGCATGTTGTCAATTCCACTATTGTATTAAGTAACTTTTTGGACTAACTAAGAAAAATGGTATTACAGTATTACTACCAGCAACATGAACGTCCTGGTCATTCAAACATTATATCACTGGATGTGAAGTTAACAAGCCCCCTTGTGCTCCAGCTCCTTCTTCTAGTGTTTAATGTGAACTTTCTGCAATTGATCCGAACTGTCCCGAAAAAGTGTTTCCACACAGCAGCATGGTTCTGTCATTGGTCTATTGAGCTGATCCTGAACAATGATAGGTAGGTAGAGAGAGAACTGACCAATCAGAACTCTTGTTACTTCTCTGTGAGCTGCATCCATCTTAAAAAGTGTAGTGTGGAGGATTCATAAATATTTAAAGAATCAATATCAGATGCTGGAAGTTTTTTAACGATACTGATACTTTAAAAACAAAACAATTTATCTATTTGAAGACAATCAGTGAAACTAAATACTAACTGCAGCCCTAATTGAAACTTACATGTGCTACTACTTGTGTGTCCAATATCCCAAATGTTGACAAAGTCACACGACATTTTAAAAGAGCCGGCTCAGCAAAGTCATTTCCATCTCTTTGGATCTCAAATATTATTTATGACCCGACCATCTAGGATTTTCAGTCGAAAGCGTCAAAACATTTAAAAGTTCAAGAATCAAATCCATCTCCCTGCGTGAATTCTAAAGAAACCGAGTCAACAGCATAATTAACGATGTAAAAGCACCGGTGGTCTTGTTCTCCAGCCGTCTGGCCTCGCCTGGCCTGCTCGGTAACCTTCACATCAGTTTACAGAAACACTCAATTCTCTGAATAACGGAAAAACACCCCAGGTTTCTGCTTCCAAAACTTAAACTGATGTCGTCCCAAGACACTTGAACACAAATACAAATGTTTCCAGCAGATACAGAAAGTTCCAACAAGCATTCAGTGACAGACCTCTTGCTCGGCATGTGGTCGGCCTTCCTCTGGCTACAAGTGGACCCGTTGGAGTCACACATCCGTCCTCGTCCACTTCACGGTTGTTGTTTGGCTCTCAAAAAACACAATTCCGTCATTTCTTCTTTGTTACCACTGACATTAAAGGTCAGCTCATGGGAAATTGCGGCCACGTTACACAAAATTCAATCGCTCCGATGCGGAATTTCATTTTAAAAAAGGAATAACGCTTGTTTTGGCTTCTTTTTTCCCTCCGTGTCCCGTTCAGAAGAAGAGTTTTCAGTCCGTTGGAAGTACTTTTCCTTCTTTCTGTCGGAGGCGAGGCGGAGCTCGTCCCCATCCACCACCACTGCAACTGTGTTTGGACATTTCCTGATTTCCTCTGGCGCTGCAGCCCTGAGCCAGACAGACAAAGGAGGGGAAGCCCTGCCAGGTCTCTCCACTCCAGGCACAGCTTTTTCCCGTCCTCTGTGCTTCTTTCTCCGTCTCTCTCGATTGTGGCAGCGTTCCCGAGGAGCTCTGGCGACGCTCCAGCATGTCTGCCACTCCGTCTGAACCCTTGCAACCGTCCCGATCGTCCTTCCTCAATGGACCCCCGCCCTCCTAACCCCTCCACACCCCCACTCCCCTCCAGCCAAATCCAAACTATATCCAAAAACAAGCCATGGTTGAAACTCGTCATCTCAGTATTTCCTTCTGTTTCTTTAACACGGAACAAACACCAACGACTTACTGTTTGTTTTAGTCATCTATCTCTTTATAATGTTATAGGGTGTTAGAGGTTGTGTGTGTGTGTGGGTCTGTGTGTGTGTGTGTGTGTGGTGTGATGCTCAGTGCCAGTGCAGATCTATTCATCGTGTGCCAGGACTCAGCAGCCTCACTTGTAGTGAAGAGGGTCCAGGTTGGTGCCAACTGCCCTGACTGCCAACTTAGTGCTGCTCTCTGTCTGTTTACACATAAAACCTCTCCTGCACACACGTACACACTCGTATCTACGTCATTAGCATGTTTACATGTGACCGAGACCTTTTCATTCAAGCAGGATTCTGCAAATTGACAGAATAACCTAATAAAAAGCATAGAAATGTTTAGTTTGTGTGTTTTCTGATGAACTGGGACATCAGGTTTGACTGTATTGTGTGATTAGACTTACATTTTACATATCTTCTTCTTCTTCATGTCTTAATATGTAAATATAACTTTTACACAGGTTTCTCAAAATGGTAGCTAAGCAAGATGAAGCCGCTTTTAGTTTCTACTCTCCCCATCTGTGAGAGAAGCCTCCTGAGTATTGTTGTAGTAACATCAGGAGGCTGCTGTAGTATTATATGAGTATTGTTGTAGTAACCGCATGAGGCTGCTGTAGTATTATATGAGTATTGTTGTAGTAACACCAGGAGGCTGCTGTAGTATTATGAGTATTGTTGTAGTAACATCAGGAGGCTGCTGTAGTTTTATGAGTATTGTTGTAGTAACACCAGGAGGCTGCTGTAGTTTTAAGAGTATTGTTGTAGTAACATCAGGAGGCTGCTGTAGTTTTAAGAGTATTGTTGTAGTAACCGCAGGAGGCTGCTGTAGTATTAAGAGTATTGTTGTAGTAACATCAGGAGGCTGCTGTAGTATTATATGAGTATTGTTGTAGTAACACCAGGAGGCTGCTGTAGTATTACACAGTTATATACTGTAATCATATGTGATTTAGTTGAAACTTAAGTTGTTTTCTTTAAAGTTTGAACAACATACGTGTCACGTGTTCTATGTATGTACATGTATCTGATCCCTCCAGGATCCAGGAGCTTCTGATGAACCTGTATCTAACTTGATGATGAACCAGAGGAACTGGACCCTACAGGAGATGAACGAACCGAGCCGTGCGTGTGTCCGCTGCCGTGAGGTCACTGCAGGAGCTAACGTGCTAAAGCTAGCGGGGCTCCGCGGCGGTTCTTACCGGAGACCTCGATGGGGTCGGCCCGCCCGGGCAGCGCTGTCTCCGGGGTGGGCAGCTGTGCTCTGGAGGCCATGTCTCCCATCCGGCCGGTCACCAAGTGGCGCCAGACCGTCCGCAGCCTGGAGGAGGAGGAGGAGGAGGAGACCATGGAACCGGCACCGCGAGGCTAGCTCCGGTTAGCTTAGCACCATTACCTAACACCTTACATAACAAAGTTACACAACCGAGAACTAAACAACACAAACTGAACGTGTCACAAAGACGTTCGAGCACAAAGTGTCAGACACGTGTCGGTCAGTGATGCACCTGCGTGTCACTGTTCGCTCTGGTTACCCCGAGGAACCAGTGAACTCCTGTTTAACTGGTTTCTTCTTTAACTGATCAACATCTCACCTTCGCCGAATTAACCACAACGTGTTTTTTATTCCTCACGTCGGTGGATTCACGCGCTTTGAAAACACAGTTCGTCCGCAGGAAGTGGAATTAAACTAAACTGCTCACTTTTCAGACGGAGTTCGGTTTCGCTGCAGGAGACTCCAGATTCTAATTCTGAAATAATTCAATAACTAGTTTGTGTTTATGATTTAAATCTGTACAAAGTGCAGTAAATAGCAAAAAAAATACAAACTTTCATACAACAGTAGGTGCATCCATGTTTTATTCCTATGTGAAATGAAAACATGCTGTTTACATGTTAATATAAACTTTATTAATCTCACTTTATTGATCCCTTGTTACATGTGAAAGTTTAAAGAAGAATAAAATAGGCAAAATGGTACATTTAAACAAATATTTAGAATACAGGGAATACGTACATGATGTACATCTTTCACTACACACAGAATATTACTCAGAGAGAAATGTAGTTGAGTAACGCACGTCTCGGGGCTCGTCTTCCCGGTGTCTACAATTAAACACATATATATACGTTTAAAACGCACGTCTAAAAATATATACTAATGGACAAAAGAGATAAATGAGGATGCAACAGCGAAGGAGCTGCTGCTTTCTTATTTCTTATTTCTTATAAGTGTCTGGTTTATTTGATCGCACAGGCATTAAACCCAAAGTATCACGGGATATTCAAACAGAATTGGAAAACTGCTCAAAATGATCTACTTGTATTCCGCACTTCAGATTCCAGTCAAATTCACATTGAAGCAAACGAGACTGAATTTGAAGCCAGGGATTGTTTCTTGGTCTGTGAACGGAGATAAGCCTCCGTCGTGCTACTGGTTCCCAGTACGCTGGGTGGGTGGGTGGGGGGAGGGGGGAACAGATGACGAGCCATATGGAAGAGCCCGCGAGGAACACTGCTCATGTTGGAAAAATATATATATATATATATCAAAGTATATAAATATATTAAAGTACGTTCCTAAAGAAGAGGTTGCACAGGGTCTCAGAAAGTCCTGAATATGTTGAAATATGACGTACTGTCTTAAAGGCACAATATTTAACTTCGGCCACTAGGGGTCTCTCAACCAAAACAATAACAAAAGACCTAGTTCGATGATGTCGTGAAGCAGCGTGGGATCATGGGAGTTTCTGTCTTCACCACCATTGCTGATGAAAATCGACCTGTGGCAACGTATTAAAGTTTTATTCACGTTTACGCAGCAAACGGCAAATAATTGTGCTCCCCCCCCCCCGATCCAGAACCGCTCCGAAATTGAATGGGTTCTTCTCTGACCCATAACACATCTTACCCCCAAGTATGGTGGAAATCTATCCAGTCGTTTTTGCGTAATTGAAAACATAACCTCATTGGGTTTTAACTGTTGCAATATAATAGTCATCAATAGCAATACTACAAAAAACGTGTAATATCTATATGATGCTTATGATGCTTATGATGCTAACCACATGAGGAGGTATATAACACATATTTGTTCTCCTTTGGATTTGTAAGATATTTGCTGTAAGTAAAGTTCTTAGTTTATTACAAAACTCGTCTCGCAGGAGCAACAATCAGTTTTTAAACTTAAAAGAACAATGAGGCATTTATTGTGATAATCATGTCGAATATAAATGTTTTAATGAATTAACAATCGTGCGATTCAAAGAAGATAAAAAAACAAGAAACAGACATAAACTGACAAACGTCCACTAAAACAAAACACATCAGATCTGTTCAGTTGTGTTGAGCTAAAGGTTTAAAATACGAAAGATAACAAATCCATTAATGAACTACTTCTTATCATGTGCACAGGGTTTCTATATTTTTAATAAATGCTCATTGTTTTTAGGATCATATTTCATATAGGTGCACATCTGGTGTTTGGCTCGTGTGGTTTTCTTTTGAAGTATATAATGTTTCTATGATTGAACCATGTCAGTGTGTGAGGAGCAGATTGGCGACGGGCCTGTTCTCGTGCAGATGCTCTTCCCCTTCTTCTTCTTCTTCTAGTTCCTGCCTCCATCCTCCTCCGAGGAGAGAGGGATGAGGAGCAGAGGGAGGACCGAGCTGGATGTGAAGAGCCTGGCTCCCTCTCTTTGGACCTCCCCCTCTCTCCTCTCTCCATCTGACTGCGCCCAGCTTCTCTCCCTCCATCCTGTCACACAGACACGGTTTCCTCCTCCTGCGCAAACAAAACCTCGCATTCGTGCGTTCGGATGCTGCTTTTCCTCCGCGTCTCTCCTGGCTGTGGACTATTTGTGCTTCAGGAGAAAACAGACTCAAGCAGGTTTCAGCTCGGCTGCAGGAGGAGGACGATGCGACGGCCGCATCTCCCGCAACATCCCTCCTCCGCCTCCTCCGCCTCCTCCGCATCCTCCGCATCCTCAGCATCCTCCGCATCCTCAGCATCCCTGCGTCCAGAGGAGCGCGCCGCGGACCGGGGCTGTGAACGCGGACACACTGCCTCCTGCTGCATCGGTACATTTCATGGAGGGGGGGTTTCTGCTCCTGGTGCAGAAGTCTGTGTTCCTGCTGATGGTTTAAAAAAAAAAAAAAAAACCCTGCGCCATTCATCCTGCAGCCGCCGCTGAAAGGTATTGTTGTTCGGTTTCACGCACATCTCTGCAGCGTTCATTCATTGTCTGTTGTGTTAGGGCAGTTGTGTGTTTTATCTGTCGATCCTCCTGCTGCTTTGTTACACTTTGCATTTCGCATTGTTCATTTCTCTTGCGCTCATTCTGCTTCTGCCAGTGATGTCGAGCTCTGCGGAGCCTCTTGTCTTTTTTTTTTTCCTCCTCTGAAATATGACACACACACACACACACACACACCCACACACGGACAGACACACACACACACACACACAGGCAACACGCCCAAATCCCATTACAAACACATTAATACCATCTGCAATCATTTACCACAATATCCCTGCATGGTGCATTACAGTGTTTTCATTATAAACATCACACTGTATGTGATATTGTGTTATATGAAATGTGTGGGTCTACAAATCTGTTCATTTGAGTCGTTTGTGTTGATGTTAGGCTCGAGATTATTTTAGTTAAATGCACACACACATTCTTGTGCCTCCATCTCAAGGAGGACACTCATTGGCGTGTTAGTTGGAATTTGCACAACCCCCTTAACCAAACCTTAACCAGCTCGATTACCAAACCCTAACCTGACCCGCACCTCAACCTGAATCTAACCAGAACCCGAACACCAGGTCTCAACCCTCAGACGGACCTTTAGTCAAAGTGAGGACCAGCGAATCTGTCCTCACTGCGGTGTCCGCTCAAAGGGGTCCTCACAAAGACACAAGTACAAGTACACACACACTCACGCACACGCACACACACACACGCGTGCCCGACCCTCACAAAGGCAGCCGCCCCTCCCCTCTGCGTTTTAGCCGACATGAGCTATCTGGGTCATTAGCATTTCAGCGGTTAATGAGGCTGCAGATGGGTCCTGCTCCTCTGCCGGGGAGCCGTTGAGCAGCGCAGATGCTGCTGCTGCTCCGTCTGCACAAATGAGAAACGGGAGGAGAAATAGCCTGCAGTACATGTCATGATGTCTTTGGGTGGGGGTGGGGGTGGGTGGGGGGGGGGGGGGGGGGGGGGGGGGGGTTGACAGGATTGTGTACTCATGTGGGCTGAGGAGTGAAACCCTGGAGCAGCAGCATCTTCCTCCTGCAGCTGTGGCTCATTAAAGCATTAAAGAGAAGGAAACGTGCTGATCATCTTCCTCCTGCTGCTGCTGCTGAATAATGGAGGATGAGGCTTTAACGCTGCGCACTGCTGCTTTACAGGAGCACACCGGTATTCATACATCTATTTGTCTGCATGATTTCCAAAAGGCCCGTGTGTGCTGAAGGCTGCGGCTTTTTCATATTTCAGGTTCTTTCTTTTAAATCTGCTTTTCCTCCAGGAAGCCATCGCTGGTTTCCAGTCACACAATCGTGTCGGTGAAGATCGTCATGTAGCTGAAGTGTCTTTTTTTGTGTTAATGCTATGCAGTTAGAAGGATGGGGGGGTTATCTCATGCTAGAGAATCAGGAGGGAGTAAAACATGAAAATTATATTCCTCTAAAAGTGGCTTTTTCTTTCTCGTGAGAATAGATCAAACATGTAAATGCAGCAATTTAAGAAGAAAAGAAATATCATCTTTAACATCACATGACGCGCTCACAAACCAAAATCCACTCTCAACTGGGAAATGACATCGCAAGTTGACGATATTTAGTTTTTCAGGCGGAATCTGCTGCTTCAAATCTGCTGCACATGTATTTGTAGACCCGAGCGAGAAGCGAGGGGCCGAGGAAACGGTGCAAACCCAAAAGATCTCAGGTGAAACACGAACAAAGTGCTGCCGGTGGAATATCGAGTCAATATCGAGTCAATATCGAGTCAATATCGAGTCAATATTCGTTAAATAGCCAAGGTTAATGTACACAGCATGCGGCCTATTGTATGGAGGTCAGCAGGATATCCTTCACACACACACACACACACACACACACACACACACACACACACACACACACACACACACACACACACAGACACACCTAGGGACCACTGTAGCATCTTGTATGTTCCCTCACCCTCCTGAGCTGCTCGTCTGTCTCTGGACTTCAGGAGGAGACCGAGCGCTGCAGGAAATAAAAACCCTTCAGACCAACAGAGCTGAGATTAAACCTTTCTGAATATAAACCGTCATCATCAGTGATCTAGATATTTATTAAGCAGTGGTCGATATTCGTAATGAAGCAGCAAGAATATAAAGAATGTATGATTGTTAGACATTTCTTTACGTTCCTGTGTAGACAAGATCAAATATGTCTGAAAGGTTTCAGATTTCCTTCGAGATCGATGCCACATGAAATTAAAGACGGAGAAAAAAAAAAAGGAAACTCTCACGGCAGCGACCTGATTTCCGGATTCACCCGAAGGTCGAGGAATCTGTTGGGAGGAGTGAGGGCGACTGAGAAGAAGCCGGCAGCGCAGAGTTCTGATGGGATGAGGTCCGATAGAATGGTGGTGGGGGAAATTGGGGTCAAGTGGGATAAAACAAAGAAAATACTGGATACGATGGAGAAGGGATGTGGGTCGTCTCTCCTCGTGTTCACGGCGGACCTTGATTTAAATGTCCAAACAATTAAGGCACGCGGTGAATGCCAAGAGAGCGACCGGATACCAACCGAGAGGTCGGGTGGAAGAAGGATGAAACCAAGATCCACCGAGAACATACGTGTTTTTCTTAATCATCAACATGGCTGCTCGGGTTAAACGAGTTACGAGCCGTTATAAAATTAGAGCCAATGACAAACCAGAAGTTGCAGTACCACCAGTTGGCCACTAGATGTTACTGGCGATGTTTTAGCTTGATTGGCAGGTGTCTCGGCCAATCAGCGTCAGACGTGGCAGCTTCCACTTGGTTCTGTTTTGACTGTAAATAAAGATGGACGACACGTGTCCACTTCCTCTAATGGTACGAAAAATAGGCCAAAATATCCCGGATACGAGCGCAGCCATCTTGTGCTGGTGATGTCATACAGGCAGATACACGACCAATCACGAGACATAATGTTTTTATAGCATCAAATAACTAATTAAAACCAAACTTATCAGAAACATAAACACTTGGAACAAACATCAGTGTGATAGGAACAACCTAAAGTGGTGTTTTAATGATTTAATACAATAAAAGAATATATATAACGTTTAGAAACCCAGAAACATCAACATAAAGAACGTGGTCGTCGTCATAGAGACGAACAATAAATCCTCTCGTCTTTAATCTCCACCGCCAAGGAGCAACATATTATATTTGATGTTTGGGATTTAAATTCGATGGTCACATAAAACCGGGAATAAAAATGACAGATTCAAATAAAGTATAAATAAAAGAGGAGAGTGTGAGGGTCACATTAAAGGATGATCATCATATTTACAGGTCTATGAACATGTTCAGGCCTCAGGAGCTTCTGACAGATGCGTCGTCCTCATGTGATATGAATGGATCTCATATTAATATAAATATAAATGTGTGTTTTCCACAGTGAACGTGGAGGTGAGTGTGTTCACCTTCAGGAGACGTGGAGCAGTATCTCTTCCTAATGTATTTTCCCAAACACACAGGCTTTATTATCGATCGCGGACGTGCAGCTGCTGGGGAAGGAGGCGGTTTGTACTGTACATACTGTAAACTGTACTGCATGTGTGTACATGTACAGTCATACACGTTTTTACTCTGCAGTTTGTATTTTTCAGGTTGTGTTTGAAGTCCCAGAACTTGTCCAGTGATTTGATTAATAACATATTCTGATCTTGTGATTTATGAAAAACCTGCTCATGCTGCTGCCATAATTCCTTTATTGGGTTTTAGGCTAATTTCATACTTTTAATGTGAAAGGACGACAAACATTTCCTGTAAAAATATCCTGAAACTTTCGGAATAATTGTTTTTACCATTTTACTTCCATGAGCCAGTGGCAAAGGGTGAGACCAAAATATGAAACAGATTATAATTATGTATATGAGGAGCTTAAAAAAGAAGATATGATTCACTCATTTGATTATATTACCATTTTAGTATTTTCCAGCTATATTCAAAAACATAATTGACACATTTTAATGGACCAATGTGATGTTTGCCCATATTTATTTGTAGAAATTGGACTTTTTAATTGGTTGTTTTTTCATAAATCCCCATGAATTGCACTGTGAAAGAAAGAGAAATAAACATATTTACAGTTTAAAATGATGAATGGAGGTAAGTTGTGAATTGATGATGTTTATAATATATATTTTCTGACTGTTTCTTGTAAAAATGACAAATGATGAAATAAACAAACGAGTCAAATCTGCTGCTTTTTGTCTTCTTGAACATTTTGTTTCGTGTATTTACAACGAGGGATATTTATCTACGGAAAATATTGTGGTTGTAGGGAAATATTGATAAAAGGCCAGATTTTTAAAATTTTATATTTATATTTATACTGACACATAGTTTCAAAGAATCATAGAAATAAACTGAAATGTGTTTACGTACCTATTTTCCAGTATCTGCACTATTGTACCAATAGATACATGTAAGGCCTAAAAGTCTGTATTTAAAAATATATATGAAATACATTCAATCTAAAAATCTATACAAACAAAAATCCAAACACTTAAAAGTCTACATGTAAAAACCTAAACATGTATATAAAAACAATACATACAGTATATGTAAAAAAACAGATCCCTTATATGTAAATTAAAAACCAGTCTGAATATAATTTGTTGCCAGCAGGTTATAACGTTTAAAACGATGAAACAGAGAGAGTTGATATCAGTCTTTCTGTATTCAGATGTTTATTAGATAGGATATGAATCTGATTACGAGCTGTTACAGGTTCTACTGAGATGTTTGAAATTCATCACATGAACAAACATCACGTGATAAAGGCACAACGTCATTTCAACTTCATGTAACAAAATACATTTAAATATCAAACACACAATAAACTCTGAAGCACACACACACACACACACACACCTCTCTGTGAGAAACAGAAAGCAGCAGAGGAATGTGAGAAAAGGTTTTAAAGTATTATCATTTTTCAACAGACTCAATAAAGATAAAAATGGACGGAGGACGGAGAATGTTCGAAGCTCACAGAGAAGGTGGAAGAGCAGAGGTCAGTGGGGGGGGGGCAGGCCGCCGCACCACCGGCCGATGAACTTCATGACGTCCTGACACTCTGGACTGTGAGTGGTCTGCAGGGGAGGAGCAACACAACAGCGACCAATCAGAACGCAGATTAAACATCAGAGCAGGAAGAACTAACTGAATAATCATGGAAAACATTTTCCTAGTAAAATATAAAATAGCAGATGTCCGCCTCAAAGGAGACGATCTCCCGAGTTTCCTTCTTTTCATCGTAACCTGAACAAAGTACAACATTTTGGTTCTGTGCCTTTAAAAGGCCGCCGCGGCGTCTTCCCGTCCGGCCTCACCTTCGTGGCCATGTCGAACTTGTCCCAGTCTTCCTTGTTCGCCGTTTTGCCGACAGACGAGAAGTTGATCCCGTTGCTCAGCACCGGGTAGCCTGGAGGCGGGAAGACCAGGAGGTGATATGTTCAAGCATCAAAGTGGGAACACGATCCCAAACATTCAGATTATTGTCTTGTGTGTGTGTGTGTGTGTCTGTGTGTGTGTGTGTGTGTTACCTGTGAGGACACAGGGCAGCGAGCGCTGGCCGGTGTTTGCGTCCACCAGCGACCCGACGTACGAGTTCCTCTCGTCTAGTGGCAGAACCTGCTTGGAGTGATCCATGCAGACCGACAGCAGCAGGTTGCGGACCTCCTCCCGCTGAGCGTCCTGTAGAGTGACAACCCGTATGAAACACCGTGTTGTCAGCGAGCAGTGTTCTGATTGACAGCTCGTCATCTGACCACAGTCCCTGAAGATGTGTGTGTGTGGTGAACGGAGACAATAACGCACGTTGATGCCGAGCTTGGTGGGAACTGGAACTTCAACTGGGATGTCTGTGTCGCGGAAGTCCGAGTAGTTGAGGTCGTCCACCGTCCCCTCTTCGATAGCCTGGAGACAGGAATCAGCCAATCAGAGGTGAAAAACAGATTCTCCTCTCAGGTTCTGTAGATCTGAATCATATCGATTTAATGAAGCTGTGACACTCACATCACACAGATCCACAAAGTGGTTGAGGAAGATGAAGGACATCGTCTCCCAGCCAGCGTCCTGCAAGCACAAGAAAACATTACAGCAAATAAGACCGATCTCTGATTCTCATCTTGTGATTTTAACTTCATGTTGTGCAGAACGTCCAGTAAAGATGAGTTATAGGTGAAGTGCGAGGTCGGACTCACCCTGCAGAACAGACCGGCCTCGTAGAAAGCTTTGTCTGCAGGAATGAGCTCAGTGTGACGCAGCAGAGACGTGGACAGCTTGGCCGCTACGCCGACCTGAAAACACACGGCAGGAACCGGGACTTAGGATTCATGAGCGACAGTGAAACTGTCGCAGCACAAGGCACGAAGGAACAAAGAGGAAGCACGTCCAGGATCCTGTTACAGATAAATAACAAATAAACCAACAAACGATCTCACAGACGAACAAAAACATGAGGGATCATGCTCATTAAAATACTAACAAGCAGGTAAACAGGAACAACGGAGCTTCCTGAAACCTCCTTAGCTTCTGTTCCGTGTTCCGTGTTCCGGTTCTGTGTTCCGTGTTTTTGTGTTTCGTGTTTTGTGTTCCGTGTTCTGTTTTCTGTGTTTCGTTCTGTGTTTCTGTGTTCTGTGTTTTTGTGTTTCTGTGTTTTTGTGTTTCCGTGTTTCTGTGTTTCTGTGTTTCCGTGTTTCCGTGTTTCTGTGCGTACCAGCTGCTCGACTCCTTTGGCGGCGGCCCGTGCAGCGTAGTAGTGAGCGATCAGCAGCATCTGACTGAAGTCCTCGTGAGCGGGAGAGTTGGCCTTGGAAACGTTCTCGCTCTGAGATCAAATGAGAAGAACATGACAGGTTTGTGTTTTGAACGTGCCGTCTCCAGCCTGAGCATTAAACCTGATTGTCCCGGTCGTGGTGACGCACCAGCTGCAGGAGGAAGTTGCGGAGGTCGGCCCACATGCGGTACGACTCCGGTCTGTCAGTGTCCGGGAGGTTGATCAGGTCCAGGAACAGACGCTTGTAGATGTTAAAGTTCTGAGGGGTAAAGTTGAAATGCATTAAGCTTTATCCCTTTAGTCTTACCTCCCCATGTTGTGGTTGTGTTGTAAAAGAGATAAAAGCGTGTGTGTACCTGCGGGTTGGGCGGCGCCCCGTGCTGCAGGTAGAGCTGCAGAGCCTTCAGGGCGTTCCCCTCCTTGATGAGGTCGGTGGCGTACAGAGCCACGTACTTATGGAGGATCTTAAAGTTCTGAACACGACACAGAGACGACGAGGAGCTCACACAGATTCCACGTTCATTACAGACATTTACGTTCCCAGATTCCAGACACGAGACAATTCAAACTTTGACTTTGAGCGAAGTGGAGATTTTGAAATCGTTAATCTCGATGCAACACGTGGTCAGTACCTGTTTGGAAGCTGTGCTCAGACACTTCTCCCACTGGCCTCGGTTGGCGTACAGGTCCAGAGCGGCCATGACGTCCACGTGCACCAGCTGCACAAAGAAGGTTCGAACCATCAACATGTGTTTCAGTGTCCAGCTCTGATCCGTGGACGTGGATTCAGATTCATGGATTTACCAACAGGGACTTTTGCTGAATGGATTGACAGTATTACACAGTATTACACAGTATTACACAGTATTGCACAGTATTACACAGTATTACACAGTATTACACAGTATTGCACAGTATTGCACAGTATTACACAGTATTACACAGTATTGCACAGTATTACACAGTATTACACAGTATTACACAGTAGTACACAGTATTACACAGTATTGCTGTGTGTGGTTTTACTCACAGAATCCACTTTGCCATGATTCTTCAGATGCTCTTTGTACTTCTGGTCCACGTATTCTTCATACCTGCACAGAGGGATCAGAGATTCAGTTACTGTAGAAACACCTCATGTGTCATATGGTGCAGATCCACAGATAAATGTAGTGAATTGAAATGTGTTTATTTAAAGTCGACAGTCTGTGTGTGTGTGTGTGTGTGTGTGTGTGTGTGTGTGTGTGTGTGTGTGTGTGTGTGTGTGTTTCGACCTGGGCTTCAGCTCCTTGGCGATCCTCTTGGCTTTGTTCCACTCTTCGCCCTCGATAAACACATCGATCGCCTCTTTGAACAAGTCCATGTTTAAATACAGCTCAGCGGCCTGGATCATGGAAAACACACAACGTGCGCAGGAGAGAAATCAGGAAACGATCAACGACAAAAAAATCTGAGAGGTTGGTCCACACAAGGCAATTTGTTCAACCTATAGATTGAGTGTGTGTGTGTGTGTGTGTGTGTGTGTGTGTGTGTGTGTGTGTGTGTGTGTGTGTGTGTGTGTGTGTGTGTGTGTGTGTGTGTGTGTGTGTGTGTGTCTCCACTCACAGCTTTGTAATTCCCCAGGTGTGCGAGTCGCGGTCCGACCACCTGAATCACATCCACCGCTCGCTCTCCACTCAGGAACTTGACGGATAATTCTGCTGCCTGGAAACACGCACAACAACAAACACACTTAATAATGTCAAACAACATGATTTCATTAAAAATGATGATGAAATCTAACGTGCGTCGTCCGTCTCTCTACAGGAAGTGACCTATCGATCCTCGTCGACCCCTTTTCCCCTCGAACTCCACCGGGGGGGGGGGCCAAACGTTCAAATCCCCAGTTGGGGGCAGAAAACAAAAACCTATCGATCTCCGCGACCTCTTGACCTTTCCTCCGGCAACACTGTCCGAGCGACCGTTCGGATTCCAGATGATCTGATCCCCCCGGCGCTCGAGTCAATAACGCACGCTGTTTGCTGTGCAGCTTCGTGCTCCGGCAGAATAGGATCTATCGATATTCGGTGACACGGTGACCTTCGTCCTTCCTGCTGCATCATGGGAAATCCTGGCCCCAGTCTCCTCTTTCTCTCCACCCACCACAGTGCTGAGTGTAAGAAGAAGCTAATTACAGATTCTTACGGTTAGATTGACAGCTCGTACGTCCAATAGCTGCAGGTCGTGTCCTTTTCTTTTTGTTTTATTGTGACGACCCGTCAGATTCATCCCCGAATCGATTAAATCAACTTTCATCAGACAGGAAAACAAGGTTTGTTGTTGTTACCTGCATCCAACACTTCTCCATCAGCTCCGTGTTGGAGTCGTCCTTCACCTTCAGGTAACACTCCACGGCCCGGGAGTGTTCACCCGACTGCTCCCACTCTCTGGCCTGCTCCAGCAGACTGTCCACCCCCCTGGAAGCACACACACACACACACAGACACACACACACACAGACACACACACACACACACACACACTGTCAGATGTATGAAACAAAGCAGGAGTAATGCTTTTAACAGTTTCCTTGATTTCTCAGAGAATAATTCATAGATTCTGTAGAAGTTTGGAGGACTGGTATTTATGAGTGTGTGTGATCCAGTGAATTTAAAAGTAGCTTCACCAGGCGACTGTTTATTTCCCCTCTAGTTGTGTTTCGTAATAGAAGAGGAAAACTCGTGGTTTCTTTGTCTGCGTCACACCTCAAAGATAATTTATTTCTCCACCCTATGAATTTCAGTCTCTCGAAGTCTCGTCTGTCAGCGTCCTGTGGCTGCTGGAGAGAAACTGTGAATCTTTGCACTTGAACTGAACTGAACTCCGCAGGAATAATTCAGTGTTTGCTCTCTTTAACCCTCTTCATCGCCCGTTTCCATCGGCAACTTTTGATGTTTCCTCCCACAGGTCATTAAAGAGGGAGAAGCGCTGGGAGGAGGATAAGAGCTGCTGCCTGCTGCTGGTTTGCTGGCTAACGAGCTTCTGCTTACTGGGAGCTCCGGTTTGGAATAACACAAGAGCGCGTGTTTAATAAAGCATCAAACCGGTTCTTTGTGCATAGATTATTCTGGCGGGTGAGTGCAGCGGAGAGAGGCTGTACAAAATCTTCATACGTGCGTTTTTGGCTCTTCAGAATTTCCCGAACAACCTAACAGGCCAACACATTCTAAACACACACTCTCACAGTAACGTCCCGCATGGAGCAAACTTATGATTCCTAATTATGAATCGCGTTAACGAGGCGTTTGGCATCTGCTGTAACGATGACAGGTTCCAGCGGCTGCCGGCGCTTAGCAGATAAATTGAACCACGCGTTTACGGCTCTCTGGATTCTTACCGGACTCCTTTTTGGAGGACTCCCTCTCGTACTCCTCTTGGAGCGCGGACAGCTTGAAGGGGAGGTACTCCTTACAGATGCGCATGGCATCGCTCCACATGTCGGCTTCCTGAGAAACACAAAACAACATGTGTTTCTCATATGACAACATCACGAGTCGCTGACCTAAAGTTTCAGTAAAATCAAGCTTCTTCCTCGTTGTTCCTAAAGCCGACGTTTGGCTTTGTTTACCTTGTAATAGTTGACAACCAGCTCGGGTCTCTGGGCTCGGAGCAGGAAGGCTTCAGCCTTCTGGAAGTCTTTCTGTTCAAAGCAGAACTTGGCTTGGCCGACCAGAATCTCAGACACGCTCTCTGGATCGTAGCCCTCGGCCACCCGCTGCGCGCTGGCCCAGTCCTTGTTGTGGACGTACCTGGAACACGGTTCACACACACGAGCCCAAAGAGAAAAACCTGTGAGTTTCAAGTCCCAGGGAAGTGACGTGAACTTTTGAAACTTTGAACAAGTAGCTGAGTGAAATGATCTGGTTCTGGTTCAGAGATCTCTCATCATCGTCCTCTGGACTCACATGGACACAGCTTCCTTGGGTTTTCCTCCTTTGATGAACTCAATCTCGGCTTCAGGAAACTTTCCCTGGAAGATGAAGCCGTGGCAGATTTAAAATTAAGAATGTTTGTCAACTCAAGGCCACTAAGGAAAACAGACCTTAAATCAGAATGGATTTCAAACGGCGCGGCTTTACCTCGTCTTCCAGGTACATGCCGTGTTTGAGGTGGATCTCAGGGATCTTCTCTTTACACGAGAGTCGGGCCAAGTCGAAGGCAAAGTCAAACGAGCTGGAGACAAGAGGATAAATCAATAATCCAAAACTTACTGTGTGATTTATATACATAGAATACATCTTAGCTTATTAAAGCCAGCACATGTTCTGCTCTGGTTGTTGTCCTGTTCCATGTTGTGTTGTGTTTGTGTTTGTGTGTCGTATCGCAGCTCACAAGTTATTCAACGCAGTCTCGATGCCATTTTCCAGGAGGCCGAACTTGTTGAGCAGTTTGACGGCCGCCTCCCCCCCCAGGCTCCGGGCCCACAGGTAGGCCACCTGCTTCTGGACCCCGCCTCCTCCGTGACTCTTTGCCACCTGTCACACGCGAGGCGCACGGAAGGAACGAACGGTATTTATTTAGATCTTCACAGTCTTATCAAACACACATCCACACAGAAGCAGAAGAGGAACTGTGTGTACCCTGTAAGCGTCCTCCCACATGTCGTTCACTCTGTACATGTTGACGGCAGCTTTTATGTCCTGAGCCTCCACGAAG
This sequence comes from Reinhardtius hippoglossoides, assembly GCA_006182925.3. Lineage (NCBI taxonomy): Eukaryota > Metazoa > Chordata > Actinopteri > Pleuronectiformes > Pleuronectidae > Reinhardtius > Reinhardtius hippoglossoides. Next base: position 1,873,773 of record CM031689.1, on the reverse strand, counting down.
TGATGCTCGGCCTCTGAGAACCAGGACTCGGCCTCAAACTCCTACAAGAAACATTCACAGCATGTTACATATCAACATACATGAACATATGTACGTGGAACGCACGACTGACACGTCCTGGTGTCCGGGGGATCGCAGCGGGCCGCACCTTGGCCAGGAGCAGGTGGGTCTCGCTCAGCAGGTCGGGGTGATGTTTGGCCACCATGCGAATCACATCATCGAACATGCGGTTCTTCTTGTACATGGTGATGGCGAGGTCCGGCTGATTCACAGTGGTAAACAGCCTGTATGCACACACACAACACACACACACAGACACACACACATAAGATATCTGACGTTCCACCTCACAACGGAAAATATTGGATAAGGATATTATGAGAATTGAGAAGCTTCTCCTTCTCCTTTCCAACAGTCAGATGCTGTGTCTGTTGTTTCTCTGTGTCTCAGGTCACAGACGACTCCGCAGGCAGTTGGCCCGACTCCCTTCTCCGGCCTCGAGCCGCCAGTGACGACACAAACGACTATAAATATAAATGCAGAGACCGGCACTTACCGCTCGGCCTCTTTGAACTTCCCGTCTCGCTCCAGCTCCTGAGCTCTGCTCACGTACTGAGCCACGACTTCCTCCTCGGTCATGCACTTCACGGCCAACTGCGGACACACACATCTTCTTTTGTCAAACATATTTATCGTCATCACACATCATTATTAAATCTGATATGTAGGAGATGAAAAATAATGAATATGGTGATTTTTCTCAAAGGTTGAATTGATTTTTCGGGGCCAACTCAACGTCAGTTAATTGAATTCTTCATATTGTGTGTCTGTGTTCCACACCGACCTTATGAGCCTCCTCCCAGCGTCCTGCCGTGGTGAACATCTCCACGGCCTCTTTTATTTGACCTCCTTTCACAAACAGTTGTTCTGCCACCTACAGGCCACGAGACACAGGAGACACAAAACATGGCGTCAGGAAACAAGAGGAGAGAATCTGGATCGAGTGGTTTCTGAAGGAGACGGATGGAACTCGGCCGAGGTTTGAGTTCTACTGAGTGTTTGAGTTTGAGTTGAAGAGACGCTGCACACATGTGTTTCTTGAGTGACTGCTCTTTGATTTTGAAATCACAATTATAACTAAAATCTAAAGTGCTTTGGACCTTTGACCTTTAGCAAGCTCATTCGATGTCGTAACTTCGGGGGTGAAGATACACTTAGAAGATATTTTTGCGACCTTGGAACGTTCACCTGAAAATAAAACCCTTGTGAATCGTGAGGAATGTATTCAGAGAAGAAGGAAGTGTGCAGAGTAAACACGGAGGCGGACGCTTTACATCGAGTCCAACCTGTGACGACAGCTGCTGGTTCCTTTGTTCTGATTTAATAAAAACTTTAGCCACGGTCATTTCCTGGATAATGTTTCCTCTGAAGGCACGCGCCTCCTTCATTGTTTTAGTTTTCACTTTCCTGCATCTTCCACGAGTTGGAGAGCAAAGAGCTTGTTATCTTAATTACTTTCTGTGAATATGCCCATAGAGCAAACAGACGGAAATAGCCCGCTGCTATTTCCAGAGGCTGGCAGTCTGCGGAGGCTGCTTGGCTCAGCTGAGCTCATCAGAATACGAAGGGCACACTGTGCTATCATCTCTCTGCCTCTTCCCTCCGCTTTGTATCTACACCAGGTTTCTCTCTCTTCCTCTGCCACGTTTCAACCGTCCTGTGTTTCTGGTGAACTATTTTTAAAACCGTCCAACTTGTCGTTTTTTTTGCCAACGCACCTTGAGCAAACGGCCCACGCTGCTCCACAGAGACGCCACCAAAGTGGATCCTGAGCTCCCACTTTACTTTAGCAGTGTGTGTGTGTGTGTGTGTGTGTGTGTGTGTCTGTGTGTGTGTATATGTCCCTGAGAGATATGCAAAAAGTACCAGCCAGTGGCAGAATGTCAGTGCCCACATCGTCCCTCAGGCCGTGCTGGGGCAGTGTCCTGCGTGTCTTCAGGGAACCAACCTCCCTGAAGACACGCGTGTGTCAGCATTTAGACCGAATATACAGGAAAACTCAGATTTAGAGAAGTTACCACAACTAACATGCACGTCATTGATGGACGAACGTTTTGCAGGCACAGCTTCCTCGTTGCCGCGGTCTCACCTCATATTCCTGCACGGAGGCGTAGTACTGAGCGATCTTCACGTAGTACTTCCCCACCGATTCGTCCTCCTGCTGCTCCAGGATGTAGAGCGCCTTCTTCCACTGGCGAGCCGTGATGGCCGCCTCGATGGCCTTCAGGGAGCAGCTGAGGAGACGGGGAGATATTAATATAAACGTGTGAACTGTACATGCTCGGCTTCGCTTGTGAAGTTCTAATTAATATTATTTCATAGGTTAGGGTTATTTTATAAGTCTGACAGTGCTCAAATAAAACTTTCCCCTCTCCTCTCTCCTCTCTCCTCTCTCCCCCCCTCCTCTCTCCTCTCTCTCCTCCCTCCTCCCTCTCCCCTCCATCCTCTCCCCTCCCTCCTCTCTCCTCTCTCCCCTCTCTCTTCTCCTCTCTCCTCTCTCCCCTCCTCTCCTCCCTCCCCTCCTCTCCCTCCTCTCTCCCTCCTCCTCCTCTCCTCCCTCCCCTCCTCTCCTCCTCTCCTCTCCCTCTCTCCTCCTCTCTCCTCTCTCCTCTCCTCTCTCCTCTCCCCTCCCTCCTCTCTCCTCTCCATCCTCCCTCCTCTCTCTTCTCCTCTCTCCTCTCCCCCCTCCCCCTCCTCCTCCTCTCTCCTCTCCTCTCTCCTCTCCCCCTCTCTCTCTTCCTCCTCCTCTCTCCTCCCTCTCTCCTCTCTCTCTCTCCTCCTCCTCCTCCTCCCTCCTCTCTCCTCTCTTCTCCTCTCTCTCTCTCCCTCTCCTCTCTCCTCTCCCTCTCCCTCTCCTCCTCTCTCCTCTCTCCTCTCTCCTCTCTCCTCTCCCTCTCTCCCTCTCCTCTCTCTCTCTCTCTCCCTCTCCCCTCTCCCTCTCCCTCTCCCCTCTCTCTCCTCTCCTCCTCCTCTCTCCTCTCCTCCTCCTCCTCTCCTCTCCTCTCCTCCCTCCTCCCCCCCCCCCCCCCCCCCCCCCCCCCCCCCCCGAGTCTGGCTGCAGACTACCTGTCTCTATTTTGGTATTTTCTGGGACACAACTATCGCCATATTTAAAGATGTCTCTTCTAAATCTCTTTTTTGCTGATTTAAAGAGCTGTGGGTCATCTCAGTTGGATTGTGTTTGTGTTTTACAATCTGTCCGTCCATCTGTCCATGTCTTTGTCTTCTCCGGCCTCTCTCTCCATCCCTCCTCTGCACCACATACCCGGCTTCAATGAAGTGGTTGATGGCGGCGTCCATCTGTTTCTGCTGGACCAGGCAGTCCCCCCAGTCCTCCTCCAGTTTCACCACCTTGGCAGGGAAGGCGAGACGAGCCAGCTCCACCGCTACAGGGAGCACGGAAGAGAAACGTCATTCGATTCTTTGCAAATATGTAAAGAAACACCGATTTTATTTGTTGAAGTGAAAAGACAAGCTGCAGAACTGCTGATTTACCTTTTCGGAAGGCGCCTCCTTTGCAGTAGCACTCCAACGCTCTCTGGTTGTTCCCGATCCTCTCAAACATGTCTCCTGCCTTCAGAAGACAGAGGCAAAATCCAATCAGTACGACTAATTCAGATATCGGGGACATTAAACAACAATTCACAATGAAAAGGTGCAGAGTCGTCTGGAATGTGTAGGAAACAACGTATAAATGATATAGATCTTTGTTAAAGATCGAGATTTCAATCCTCTTACCCTCTCGTGAAATTCTCCTCTGATCAGACCGGCAGCGATGCGACTGCCGGTGTCGTTGCTGACCTCCGGCTGGCTGATGGCGAGGCGGGCAGCTTTCGCCGGGAGCCCGGCCTTCATGTAGAGATTGATGGCGCCCTGGAAGTCTCCCTGACTCTCCTTCAGCTCGCCGGCCTTCTCGTCCTGACCCGTCTCCGTCAGCCACTGGTAATAGTTCCCACGCAAGGTGTCCAGCTCCGGGTGACCCTGCAGCCATTTTGGATCCATTTAAGTTCCACATAAGGTCAAACGTTGTGCTTGAAACACTATTAATGATTCATAATTTAGTCGATAACTAAAGTTAAGTTTAGTTGGAGTCAAAATAAGAAATATGAGGATGTGAATCCTCGTCACCTTGGCTTTAGCCACAGCGATGCAGTCGTCCCACATGTGGAGCTCCTGGTACATCTCGATGGCTTCATCCACGGCATTCTGCAGAAAACAGGAAAACACCTCACTTAAATCTGAAAGAATATATAATAATTACAAATACAACTCGTACAGTGTGATGCTGACCTGCTCCATGTAGTGTCCCTCCGCCAGTTCAAAGTCTTTGTCCAGCATGGCCATGTTGGCCTGGACCTGGTAGAACGAGGTCCCATCGCCGTCCTTCTCACAAAAAGACACAAACACACACTGAGTTCTCACTTTGTACAAACAGCAACAAAGAGTTTATAGAAGGGAAAGAGTTGGAGTAACTTCTTTCTGTACATTTAAAAGCAATCACTCATATTCCACAAAGTGAATACTGATTCCAGCGGAGATGCTTTTCTACTCCCACCATGAGAAGCCTACATCTTTAAAGCAAATACTTAATTATTCAGGATTTGCTGAGTGAAAATTGCCAGATTTAAAGCGACTGTGTGGAATATTAATAATCAGCATCACCCCCCTGATGAGGGTTAGAAAAACGAACCATTTCACTGGACACCTTGTCTGCGATCTGGTTTGTTTGGTGCAGGAAACGAAGCGTGGAGACGTCGCCCAGTGCAGCAAAACACCTAAACAGAGGGGGGGGGGGCAAATAATTTAGCAGGAGAGAAAGATTAGGGAGGAAGAAACACAATGAACGAAACATCGACTGCAGTGAAGGTTGGAGAAAATACTTTGAAAAAGGCCGTTCACTTAATGAACAGAGATAAATTAGAGCGTTTGTCTAATTGGGCTTTGGAGGCGCTGCCGTGTGAGGAGCTGCGGAATGAGGAGACACGTCTCTTCATGAGCAACTCGCTCTGAACGGTTGCATCAGATTAATGAACAAGTCATGGAAATAGGAAAGTTTAAATATATATATATATATATATATATATGAAACTCTGTGCGACTCTTTCTCACTTCCCGCCCTCATTAACATTATCCACTCCAGACAAAATCTCTTTCTCTTCCCCGATTTCAGGAGTTATGCAAATCAAGCCGAGGCCTTAACGAACAGAATATGCATTATTAATGACAGAGAATTTAAATTTGAAAAGTTTCTCAAAACAGAGAGAAATAAAGATGGAGAGAGAGAGAGAGAGAGGAGAGAAGAGAGAGAGGAGAGAGAGAGAGAGAGAGAGAGAGAGGAGAGAGAGAGAATGCTTATGATAGAAAATAAAATAAAAAAACGTTTCAGATGATTAATGAAGTTTGAGGAGGAGGTCAGGCGGGGACGCAGCTGTGTGTGTGTGTGTGTGTGTGTGTGTGTGTGTGTGTGTGTGTGTGTGTGTGTGTGTGTGTGTGTGTGTGTGTGTGTGTGTGTGTGTGTGTGTGTGTGTGTGTGTGTGTGTGTGTGTGTGTGTGCGTGTGTGTGTGCGTGCGTGTTTCATTCCAGGTCAGGAAGGTGCCCTTGTTGTTCTTCATTCTCTCCAGGCCCAAAAGATAAGTCTCAGTTACAATGAAGACTGATAAAGAATGTAATTAACTCAGAGGCACTAATGTTAGTTTGAAAGGGCTTTGTGTGTGTGTGTCTGTGTGTGTGTGTGTGTGTGTGTGTGTGTGTGTGTGTGTGTGTGTGTGTGTGTGTGTGTGTGTGTGTGTGTGTGGCTGACCTCTCTGCGATGTGGAGCTGCCGTGCATTCAGAGCCAGCCTGCTGAGCTTCCTCCACATGGCTTCAGACTCCGGTGACATCTCCAGAGTCTCTAGGAAAGCTCGCGCTCTGCAGAGACACAGACGGACACAAGAACACGAGCATGACGGGGGAGAGCTGGAGAATCATCCTGGGGCATCGAACCTGTGACTGTTAACAAGGTTTCTGTTGCTCTGGACTCACCTGTTGTAGTCTCCATCATCGACAGCCGTATCAAATTCAATGAGGCCTTCGTCCAGCGTGTACGACACCGTGTTGACGCCCTCCATCACGATCACGTCCGTCTTCCCATCGACTCGTTCCAGATCCACAATGTCCCCCTGGAGAAGAGGTACAGTGGGGAAAGTGGGACTAAGTAACTTTTGGATTTTTGTGGCTGCTTTGGAAAAGTCCAAACACAAACTCGTCTCTTAGGAGAATCCTGAGGGACGTTGTGGAGCTGCTGTTTGATGGTGAAGTCATGAACTTTGACCCTTCCAGTAGAGTTCATGTAACTTAAAGAGTTGTGTCCACAGGTTCTCACCTTGATGGGGAACATGGTGATGCTCTTGGGGCTGTCGATGTTGTACCAGATGCAAAGGTTTCCCCGGTTCTGTGCCACCACCACGTCGCTGCCCGGCACCCACTGGACGTACGGGCAGAAGCTCAGCAGCGTGGCCTTGTGCCCGGACTCGATGTCGTACAGATGGAGCTGAGGAGGAACGAGCACAGGGAGACAAAGGATTCATGACTTCTACCTCTACACGTTGTTAGTTTGACCATCTGGTAAAGAAGAGCTGGAGCGACACCACTCGCAGGACGGAACCACGCTTACGCTCTTTTGTTGTTCCTGAGAATATAAGCGACACAGATTTGTTCTTATTCTCGGTCCAGGAACTCGACAGTTTACATCGTAGTTTAAGTCCTTGTCGAAAGTTGATTAATTTCCACCAGGGCCCCGTGAACACTCTCCATGAGTTGAGGTTATGTAGATTCTATAAGCTGCAGTGGCTGCCGCAGCACTTAATATGTATGTGTGTGCATGAGAGACCGCCCGCTGCTGTAATCACTGTCCTTAATATCGCCCCCCCCACCACCACCACCATTTTTTAATAATGCTCTGTCTCCAGTTTGGCCCCGGAGCTCAGCCAACTTTTAATTCAGTGAGGAGGAGCCGCCTGTTGATAAGTTCACATGAAAGCGACTTTAAATTAACGAAGCAGTTAATATAAAACTGCAGTTCTTCAGTTCTTCCTGGCGGAGAATGAGATAGTTTGAATTTGTTCTCATATTGTCACTGAATTATAATTTCAACCACTTAACACACGGCCGTGATGTTACACAAACCAATTTCTCATGCCCCATCGCAACTGAGCTGAAGATAATTTACAGCGTTTTCTCAACTGGGACCCGATGAGTTAGAAAGATCAACGTCCTGTCCCACGAAGGGAAAGTTTCCTTGTAATCACTTCATGTCATCATGTTCCATTCAGGAGCAGAAAACCCTTTAACACCACTGGGAGATTCCCAATTACCAGAGCCGGGCCATGTCTCTGCCCCGGGGCTCGAACAGGAAACTGTTTCATCACCGCGGGGCAACAACTGACACCACACCTCCCTGCCACTCACAACCTACACACACACACACACACACACACACACACACACACACACACACACACACACACACACACACACACACACACACACACACACACACACACACACACACACACACACACACACACACACACACACACACACACACACACACACACACACAACTGCTCCCATATTCATACAAATCTCATGTTTCCTTTGGGGAAAGTGAAATGTGATTGTTGTGAATTGTAAAGTTGTTTGTTAGTTTGCAGGATTACACGAAGACACCAGGACAATAATTCATGACTCTTGATGAAGGCATGTTACTGATATTTATGAGTGTGTGAAATGTGGAGCAGATCCAAATAAAGATCTGGATCGAGTGAATGTAAATGTTGTTTCATAAGGAAACTGTCTTCTGAAGCAATATAACATATTTATTTGACAACAAACCATGTTCACTTCCAAGTCGTGTTTTGTTGACGGACGAGGTCATTTCTTTCGACCTCCACCACGGACAGGTTCTCTCACCTGCAGCTTCTTGTCCCTGAACAACAGCTTGCGTCCGGTTTCATTGAGCTCCAGCCAGTCAATCTTGGAGTCGTGGCTGATGGTTCCCAGATTGTAGCCTCCGGCCAGGTCCACTGAGGAGGGGGGGGGGGGGGGGGAGCATTGGGTTAATGGAGCAGCGACAGTGTGGCCACGTATGAAGATTCTATGATTATCTATGATTCTCTTCGACAGTGTGAGAAGTTTCTCTCAATATTTTCAAGTTGTGTGAGGCCATAGGACTGTGTCTACTGACTCTTGGACGTGGATCGTTGCATAGTGTTGCATAGTGTTGTTTTAAATTTGTTCTAGATTTTTTATTTTGAGGAAAACTTGTGTTAGGGTTGTAATGTAATTGGTTGAAGCTCAACCGCAGCGACTCCTACGTGCTGGCCCTTTTCGTTTCCACTTACCAATAGCAATGGTTTTCAGGTCGATCAGATACGCGAGCTTCTTGTTGTTCTGGACTCCTTTCTGCTTCCTCTCATTTATTCGGACACTGGACACACAAACACACAAACACACACACACACACACTTTAAGAAGAGAGCTGGGAAAAAAAGAGGCTGTTCATCTCCCAGGATGCACCTGAGGATGAGGGCGAGCAGCCAGAGGCGAGGAGCCGTCAGGGCGTAGTGACACCTGCTCAACAGGCGCTGACCATTAGTGAGTCACTGAGGGGCCGTCAGTCCTGACAGGTCGACAGGTCCGACAGGTCCGACAGGTCTGACAGCTCTGAATACATTAACATGGACGACTGTCTCTCAGACTCTTCTACAGCCGCACTGTCCCGACACCTGCGCAGCTCAATGCACCCATCTAATGGACACAAGAGGAAACACACTTGATCTGGACCGATCGGTGACTGGGGTCCAACTGGTTCATGGACTTGTTCTTAGATACTTTACTATTGATTTGGATCTTTTAGGAAGTCGGTTCAGGAGAGGAGGAGAGGCAGGTGCACCGTGTCTCCTGAGATTCACTATAACACTTTAAAAAGGACACAGACAATGAAAGTATGGATTTTTCTACATTTAACTTAACTTCCCTCCGTTGTCTTAGAGCTGGAAACAGATAATGTCTTGAACTATAATTAAAAAGATAATAACAGGTAGTAAAGGTGGGGTAAGCGATGGGAGTAGGGAGGTCGCTGAACAGTCATCAACTGTATATGATAATTAATCCCATTTATAAATAAAACACATGGATCTTACATCTCAAACGACATCACGTAATCATTTGTGTGTCTTCCACTCAGAGGGACGAAGGGACCACCTGTAAAACTGGCCCACGACAACCCACTGCCACTACTGGTTCAGAACATAACGACGACTGGACCCACCTGATGAGATGAGGGTTCATGAACTCGGTTCGGACGGATCCCAGGATGTCGTTGTTGTTGTACTCCACCAGGCTCAGCTCCCCGGCATTAAAAACCATGCACACCTAGAGGAAAGGAACCCTGGTGAAGAACTGTGGTTCTACGAGATCATTAAACACCGGTCTCACGATCTCTGTTTCGTGTTCACTCACTGTATCATTGTCAAAGAAGAACTTTTCGTTTCCCCCAGAACTGGGCCAGGGCACCTGAAGGGAAAGAGGGAGTCATCAAAACCTTTCACAGAGGAACTAGTTTGAAACAGCTTGGAGAGGAGATGTTTGGAGAGGAGATGTTTGGAGAGGAGACGTAGAAGAAGCAGGGAGGTCCGACCTCACTGGAGTTCTGTGTCTGCAGGTCCCTCAGCAGGAGAGTATCGGACGTGTGAGCCACGAAGTAACGATCCTTTCCCATGATCTTGACGTCTCCTATCTCGTAACCGTAGTCGGACTTCAGGACCACCTGAGTTCCTGTGGAGAGGTTCTTCACGATCACCTGGAGGCGGGGGGGGGGGAGGGGGGATGTGAATGTGTGAAGACAAACTGAACAAAACATTTTGAGTGACGGGCCCAGCAGTGTGAATGTCTGTCTCTACCTGGCTCAGACCAACGTAGGTCAGCTCAAACTTGTTCTTATAGTTGGCTCTTCGCAGGCAGCAATCTAAAAGCTCCACGCCTCCACACAGGGTTCCCTGAACAGACACACACAATTAAACAAATACACAAAAAAGTACTCTTTAGCTTTGCGTCACATCACTTGATATCTCAGGAATGAAGAGTTGTAAAAGACGCTGAAAGTAAACGACACACGTAAAGTAAAAGCACAAGGTTGAAGTCACACTATGGATTCACACAACACAACTGGAACTCTTTTACCGCACAGAGACGGGATCCGTCTTTCTTCCAGGCCAAGCAGGTGACCGTGTACATGTTGCGGATCTCTTTAGGGTTGGCCTCGGCCCACACACTCCTCCTGGGATCCCAGTTAAACACCCGCACTCTGAAACACGTGAAACAAACGATCTGTGAGCACATTTCTTTTATGCAGACCATGAGATGTGGCTTCATGTTAAAGCATAAAATTAAAACCAATGTCCCTTTGAGTGGACTGACCGATCGTAGCTGCCGAACACAGCAGACTGTCCGCTGGGGCTGGCGGCGGCGACGGTGAACTCCTTCTCGTTCTGGTCGCGGCTGTAGTCGAAGGTCTGCAGGACGTGACCCTCTCTGTCGTAGGCCACCACCTTCTTGTCACAGCTGCCCACCAGGATGCTGTTTGCACCCCAGGCCAGAGCGTAGGGGGGGCACGGGTGCTTCAACAGCTCGCCCTGCGTAAGAGTCACAGTGGGTGTGAGTTCAGACGAGAAAACAAGGGGACCACAAGAGGAATACAGGGAAATATCAAATTATAAAGGGTTTTAATTAATGAAATGTGCAAATGGCATCCAGTATAATCAGTTTATGATATAAGGTAAATATAGAATGTGTGATGCTGTGGGTACCTGAGACTCCCCAGGGACTTTATCAAAGAAGAAGCGAGCTACTGTCCCGTTAGCGTGACCCGACAGGAAGCCGTTACCCGTCACGCTGAAACCGAGCAGAGACGCAAGTTATAACACTGGTCACAGCACAGGAGACATTTTCAGAAATTTCCCAGGGAATAGTTGAAGGATCTCGGTAAAGAAACCAAACATCAGACACAATGCTAGCTGGTCATGCTTTATATATGAATATCATCCATGTGTTTACTTGGGAGCCAGGGAGACGACGCAGGACTCGGTGCAGTACAGCGTGGACGACTTGTTCGTCTGAGTGTTCGCGAGACGAACCTACGGAAAGAGGAGAAAGAGAATGTCACAAAATGGCAATAAAAACAATAAAGTTTTCTGGTTTCTTATAAGGGGAATGGATGTGTTACTGACTTACCTTTCCATCAGTCAAACCATAAACTATGACATGTTCTGAAGGCCACAGCAGGCGGTCACAGCACTCTGAGATAAGATAAGATAAGAAGCAAGAGGACATCGGTGAAAATACTAAATAAGAAAACATGCAATATGAACAAATACAAATCATATGTGTGTATGTTCACTTACTGTCTGAACAAACTTGTGGCAGATGGCTTTCTTGTCGCCCCTACAGGAGAAGACACCATCGATTAAATATGGTCTGACGCACAGAACAAAATCAGGTTTACTACGGAAAAAGTTGAATCAGGCAAAAGGAAATCACCACTCCTCTCCGATCTTGTAGACAAAGATGATGTTGTCGGACTGGCCGATGGCGATCTTGGTGGAGTCCGGTGAAAACACCATGTCATTGACCACGTAGCTTTGTTTCCCGTACTGAAAAAAACCCCACACGAGAGCATCGTGGTTAAATAACGGTTATTTGACCAGACGCTGGTGATGATCATTGTGAGCATTGTGTATTTAGAGGTCTTCCATAGCTGTGAGGGTTTCATGGACACCCTGACGTGATGTCCCTGACGTCTCTCACCTTGGAGTCCACGGGTTTGGTGGAGAACTTGTCTCTTCTCTCTCCGTGCTCATCATAGAGCAGCACCACCCGGTCGACCGTGCACACGGCTAACCTGCTGTTGTTCGGTGCCCAGGCCATGCACGTCACCTTGGCAGCACCCTCCTTCAGGGGGCGGAGGAGACAAAGGGTTAGGGTCATATAACCAGCCGACGAGGACAAAGACGGACGACTGGACAGGACGAGGGGTCAACGGCAACCTGGGGCGGGAGCTTCTGCTTCTTATGGAACAACCACGAAGAGGCCGAGAGCGACCACAAGAACTACAAAGTTAATATAGAACTAGCCATAATCTGAAACCGACAACAAATGTTTAGAGAGGTTGAAACTGTGTGTGTGAAAGTTGAAATCTAATAACATAAGTTTTGCACGATGGAGGGGAAATGTGAACTGAATTCTGAAATAACCAAAAACACAACTTTCAGCGTGTCAGAACCTTTTTGTTTTTTTGTCCCGAACTACGTTTCACCAGTTTCCCAAGTTACACAGTTTCAAACCTGGGAAAAAATCAAACTGACGCACTGGGAGAACACTGACGAATTAGAAACTTGGAAAACGTGTTTGTGGAAATCCTGTTGCTCGCGAGTAAAGCACGGTGAACATAAACATCTGTGTTTATAAGTAAGTTAACAGAGAATCAGTTCAGTCGGGTCTGATGATAGCACGTAGTGGTTTCCCTGTTTGCATGTGCACGAGCTCCCTGTGTCGCTGCACGTACCTGCGGCGTCAGCAGCGTCTGCAGATGCTTCAGCTGCATGTTGGCTGTTTTTCTACTTCCTCGTCCAAGCTGCAGAATCCGACCTGATCCCCAGAGTCTGGCTCTTCCTCGGCTAACGGCTAACGGCTAACGGCTAGCTGGCTCTCAGTCAGACAGTGAGCGAGCTCAGATCGTGGCCGCTCGTGGGGGGGGTGGGGGTGGGGGGGCACTTCCGGTGGTAACAGAACCAGCCTTTGATGTTACGCTGTTTGACGGAGTCGCCTTTGATGTCGCACTGCAGCTGCCTCGGTGTCAACACGGCCCTTAGTTACCGGCCGCTGCCCGGGGTTGCTAGGGGCTGCGTGACGTCACCACGGCCCTAGTTACCGGCCGCTGCACCGGGGTTGCTAGGGGCTGCGTGACGTCACCACGGAGCCGCCCGACGGCAACAAAAACAGCCCAAAAACACTACAGCCCGGTGGAGAACTCAAAATATAATGGTTTAAAGAAATATAATACATATAAAAAATATATGAATGTATTAAAAACGAATGTATACAGTGTAAACAAAATGGTGTAGAGTGTGAATATGTGTACTTTGCTGTTCAGTCTCTGTTGTAAACGCGTTTCCAGATGATTTAACTCAACTAAACGAAGTATAAACTACAACTAAAACCACAAAGGAAGAGTTGTTATGACGTGTGTTTGTAAAAAAAAGTGACGTCAAACAGTAAACGCTCCAGTTTGACGTGTGAGGAGGGAAAAGGGGAAAAGAGTGGAGATGCCGGGGATTGAACCCGGGGCCTCATACATGCAAAGCATGCGCTCTACCACTGAGCTACATCCCCGTGTGGTCACAGGGCGGTGGGAAGTGGATATACCCTGTCATATACCATTCAGTCTTTAGAAATGTTTAAATTTCTATTAAATATTCAAATTAAATCCTTTGTGCAAAATAAATACAAATCATGAAACAACATCCCACTTTGTCAAAAGCAAAAACAACAACGTAAGATGAATTAGAAATGAATGAGATGTGTATGTACAGTAAACACTGGTGTAACCGTGGATCCCCTCTGACCTCTGACCTCTGACCTCTTCCTGATGAGTGCAGGAGACAGCGGTGGAGTCTGTCCGTTCAGCACTAGACGTATTTACCAATCAACAAAATGGAGTCGGCTAAGTAGACTAAGCCACTAACGGGATTACATCACTATTTATAGGCTCGGGGGCAGAGGGCCGCTGTTGTGAGAGCTAAACATACAGACACAGAGTTATTCATCTATTCACGACCAGTCCGACTTCAGGGTGTCGTCAGTGACACGAAGAGCTGAACAACAGCTGCTGTGGAAACATCAGGTTTTTCATATGGTCCAAAAAGTTCAAAATATAAGATTATTGATCGGTTGGTCAGCGGCTGGAGGAATGATGTTCTCAGGTCATCCGTCCCATTCCTGCCAACACGATATCTCAAGAACGCCTCGAGTTCAATCTGGTTCAAACCCTCACTTGAACTCAAAGAACCGACCTCACAAAACTCTTTATTCCCTCTGAACACGTCGTCTTAAGAACGCTTCCAGAGAACCTCTTCAACTGTGGCACTAATATTCATATAGAGATATAAAGATGAACTGATAAGATTTTAAAGGACAAAGGTTTATTTGAATCTAAAAGAAATGGACTGAGGCACAACAGGGATTGTAGATTGTGAACCCTCTCGTCTAACCGGCTCCTGTATCTACAGAAGGAAACTTGTATTATGTAATATTTATTGAAGCACTCTCATCGTGAAGTGTATTTGTTTTAGCTCGGTGTGTTTTTTCCAGATATTAACATGTCTGCAAACATGTTCACCATTTACTGAACTATATATTTTTTTTACAAGTCATATTTATGTTTGTTTATCTTTGTCCAGCTCTTCCGTCCACGTTTACACAATCAAGTACAAATACAAGACAAAGGAAGTTATAAAATCCCCGTTTTTTTTTTTTATTTGGTTGAATTTCATTAATAACTCATTTACAGATCGTCCACAGCCAAAGGAAAAACATTTTTTTTTTTTTAAAACATCACCTAAAATGATAAAATGTCTTCCTCGTGCTGGTCGACTCATTTTTTTTCCAATTTAATAGTTTCTTGACACTGAAGAAAAGAAAAAAAACTTCTTTTAGAAGATTGTACCACTGAACAACTTCCCAGCAGAGCGAGGAAGTCGAGGAAGAACGTTCGCTCCACGATGTGTTGATGGACGACGTGACGCCCCCTGCTGGCTGGCTGCAGTATAGGTTATAAACCCCCACGTCCTCCATGTTAGCAGATGGGACACGCAGAAAATAAATGTTTCTCAGAGATGGTTTCTGTCATTGTACGTAGTCCTTATCACTGCTTCCGATAAGTTTGGTTTTAATTTGTCATTTGATGTAAAAACATGGTAAAATGTCAAGATTGCCGGCTGACACCGACTTGCAATTGGTGGAGAGTGTACGAGCGGTAGTTCGAAACCCTGGCTCCACACCACAGTGCAAAAAGATGGCACCAGCATGTGAGATATTTCAGCTTCAAGAGGAGGAAGAGGAGACGTGTTGTGCATCTTTATATAGTCTGAGATACACACAGGAAGTCAAAGTCTGTGCTCCCACAATCCAGAAGTCAAGCCAAAGGTCACGGACACGATCACTGCCAGTGACCGGGGGGGGTGGAGCCATGGCAGCTAGGTCCCGTCGATACATGCGCTCGACCAATCACGTGTCAGCCTCATCTGTCAATCATGACGTTTCACTCAGTTTTTTTTTTTATAATCAAATAACTAATTAACTCCAACTTGTCAGAAACATGAACAAACATCTGAAATGATAGAAACTAACTTTGATAAAAATGTATTTAACGTGTTCTTCTGAAGTTTGATGAACGTCCCATCAGCCAACACGGAGGAGGCCGGGATTATGACCTGCGATGAAACCAAAAAGTTGATCATTAAGTTGACCTCCTGCAGACGTCAATGTTAGTATTATTAAATTTAAGTCATGGTAATTCTATGCAATATAAATACAAAGTAAAAATGCATGTACGCTGTTATAACAGACATTAATTCATACAAACTGTCTATTAACAATAAGGAATTATTGTCATAATTTTGCTGTTTCATGAGTTATTTACAACAATTAAAAAAAACAATAAATAACCAGTCTGCTTCCCGCCTCATCGCTGTTATACTGAAGTGAGTTCATTTGAGAAGATTTGAAGGAAAAATTCAAGACCTGAAATGTAACTAGACGCTCTCGAAATTAAAAAACAGGTTTTGGCTATTGATGGTTAAAAAATATAAAATAAAAAATAAATCATATGAAATAACGACCTTTAAGTTTGCAGACAGTTCCACAGAGAAATACAAGCCGATATGTCCAAGACAGAATAAAGAAACGGAGCTCGGCTGGTTTACGAGCAGGTTGTGATTCAAAGACGTGAAACAAAGCTGCTCCTACGTGTGAGTCTACGTTAGTTCACTGGAGCTTCAGCAGCCGAGAGACGAGCTTCACATTTACTAGACAGACGCACTGTGGACTTTATTTATCATGGGAGGGAAAAAAAAAGAACGAAGGATTAACCTTAAAGTTTCACCCGCCACTGTAAGAGGGAAATCATTTCTTTTAAAAACTCGTAAAATAAAAAGAGACCTAGAAGCAACACAACTCCACACGGACGATAAAGCGATGTTTGTCACACGGATCTAAACGATGGCACGGCAGCAAGATGTGCGTCAGACGAGAGGTTTTCAAATAAGCCCAATTTTAGAGGAACAGTTTTGTGCCTCTTTTCTTTCTGATTCTGATTCCACTCTGACGTCTGTACACCAAACGTTATGCTACAGCTAGCAGCTCGGTAACTAGCAGCATCCGTTAGATCGCAGGATTGCGCTAATTTGGTTAGAGTTCCGTCGCCTTCAGAAACTGAATTTAGAGCCGATTTCAGATTGATTCATTCAAGACAAGGTGCAGGACTTAAAAGGGCGAGGCCTGAAATTTGCAATATGATCGATTGCTGTTCCAGAGCCAAGTGAATTAAACTCAGTGCAATCGAATTAGGAGACTGATGCATCCTCAGTGAATCTGGACCTGAGGTTAGAGATAATCAAGTCACTTTATAAAGTCTATCGTTTTCTTTTGTTCTGGAAGAAAAGAGGCAAAAAGACAGAAAAGATAATGAGACGGCATCGGACACACACTTTTGACAAACAGAACTGTGGCTTACAGAGCAAATGGCATGGGGGGGGGGGGGGGGGCGGCTGGCTACATGGAGCTGTTAGCTTTGGTCTACGAAACAAGGCTACATCCATGCTGCAACGTTTTCAATTGAAAGTTGGAGTTTCACGAGAGCGATTCGGCTCCGGATCGGTTTTAAACCACGCGTCATGTGACCACTCGCGTCGCTTGAACGACATCTCGTCTCCTCCGCGTGTAAACAGCTGTATCGTTGTCAAATACAGAATTTAACTGCACAACAGGGTCAGTAACACTTGTAATGGATTCTCCATGTTGGGTTCTACACTGGTGGCCGGGGGGGGGGGGTCATGTGATAGGATGTAGTGTCAACAAACGAAAACCCGGTTGTGTGGATGTAGCCTTAGTCTGCAACAAAAGAAGAGTAATAATGTAGGGTTGACAAAACAGAATTAATTCAAAGTCGTTTCCATTTATATCTTTGACGCTTTGTTTTTCATGGTATGGCATCTGTTAAGGTCCACCTAGAGATATAGATTACGCTGGGTGGGGGGGGGGGGGGGGGTTATACTTCTTGAAGCCAAGGGTGGCACACAATGACATGTTGGCTGGTACAAGTGTGTGTTTGTATACAGGATGAAGTGTGTAACCAGAGTTTGTAAGGTTTGAGTCGGCAGTTCTTCCATGACCTGTGGTCGGGTAGTTCCAGTGCTGTACAGGTGGGGGCATGCATCCGGACAGAAATGCATGCACGGGGGGGGAAAGTGAGAATCGACTCTGCTCCTCGGAATCTTGCGTCTCCAGGTTTCGGCTCAGACGGTTTTTTAACAACACACATAATCCGTGGACGTCGCAGCTGCAGTCACTTCTGCTGCGTCACGTCTTCAGATTGTGTGACACTGTGGTCGTGACCTCGACCCTCAACGGTCAACGCCTCCTTGGAAACATCTCTTCAAACCATGAAACAACGAGCGTTCGAGGGCAGTGATGCAACATTCGACTGAAGTCGATTGTTCCTTGAGACGAGAGGAAGAGGAGGAGATGTGTGGTTTCTGTTGCGCTGCTGGTCTCATGTTTTGTACAATTTCCTACAGGAGTTAATCGACCACTTTTCTTTTTGAAGGGCAAAATAATTTAAGCAGAAGAAAAACACGCTCCTGATGGTCCAGAACAGAGGGAGACTGGGAGCAGTGGGAGATGGAGACAATGCCAGTCCTGCTCTGGATAGTGGATAAATAAGAGGATCCACCATGGTTTTTTTTTTTTGGTCCCCTCATATTCCCATATTCATAGCCCAGGAGAAGTGGACACACCCACCCCAGGTTGGACTGTGGCTGGAGGGGGAGGGGGGATTCATTAAAGAAAGGCCAGATGCCTTGTTTTTTTACTAGGTTGGCATGAAGTTCTCAATGAGCCCGGCTAGTGGTTTGATTTACATGGAATACTCCTCCACAGTTCGAGTTCAGTGGAGGTGGGCCGAGAGCCTCCGAGGGCCCACTTGGCAGGTGTGGTCCAGTGGGAGGAGGAGGAGCTGGGTTATGGGGCGAGGGCTGGGGCTGGCTGGCGGCTTTGGGCTGGTCGATCTCTGGGGTTCTGGACGTCCGGCAGCAGTCGTATGTGGCAGGGTCGTAACGGGGGCTCGGAAGGCTGAAGGGGGAGAGAAGCGAGATCAGAGTGAAACGGAGAAACAGAATCAACAGGAACACAGGAACGTCGGAATGTAAATCGTGGCCGGTTCAGTTGGAAGAGCGTTAGGTTCTGTTGTCAACAGGTTTAAAATGTATAAGGAACTTGGGTATTTTACTTCCTCGCATCTTTATGATGTTTGCGTTTCTCCTATACTGAATTATGCTTCAGGGATAAGGGGATTTCAATAATGTAAAAACACAGGTTCTATACAAGAAAGAGCTGCAGGCTAATGGAGACTCTAAAGTGACAGCATAGGAGTGAATGGACGTTTGTCAGGATAAATACAGAAATGACAGTTTCATACCCATCTGCTTCTGCTCGGCGAGGCTCATCCACACCGTCACTTTCCTGCCGGAGGAGAACAGATGTGTCATCTCTACTTCATTCATAAAAATACAGACGAAAAGCAAAGACCTCTAATCTCCTCTCTAGAAATCTTTATAAACTTATAAACGTGTCAACAATACGACAAACAGGAAGTTACAACACATAATACAGCCATGCTCGTTCTGTGCAGAGCTCTTCAGGCACAACGTGACAACAGGACAGTGTGAAGACACATGCAGGTACGAGACGACCTCAGCAACATGGCGGCCGCTGCAGTGAATGTGTGTGACGGTGGTGACTGGACAACATGACTGGGCGGTTTGTTATGGATGCGTGAGGAAGCTGAACAGTGCGACCCGGCCACAGCTGACACACAAGACAACACATGATGGAAGACAGGGCGACACATAACGTGCACGACGTGGCTCTTACGAGTCATTTCGACTCTGGTAAAGTCTCTCCGGGGTTTTCTGCCCCTGCTGGACAGGCCGAGGTCGGCGACTTGGGCTCGGCTGGCGGCATGGCCAGCGGAATGGGCTGACTCGGGCCTTCTGAGCTTTCTGGAGCCAGGTTAGATTTGGGCTGGCCTATGATTACTGTGTTACCTGTTGGGTTGGAGCATGAAGACAAGAAGCCTGCGGTGTGAGAGCAAGTTACATTAAATAAACACAACAACATGGGCTGACGTCAGTCGCCCTTCAGCAACGTTTCTTCCTTCAGATACATTTTCAACAATAATACACACAAAACAAATCAGCATTTAAGATTGATTGCAGATACGAAAACCTTTATTTTACAGAATAAACATTTAGAATTCAACAATTCGACTGTTGGGAGTCTTTTGAAATCCACAGAGAAGATGTGCTCACACCTTAAACCACCATTTGGACACATGTTATTAGTGTGAGGCAACAATTCAAGTCACGATTGGTCCTAAGTCTAATGCTAAGTGTTTTGTGTCTGAGCTGAAGAAATCTTCGGGTTTCTGTTTTGTTTCTCCGATTTCATCCACTGAATAACGGCTGTGATCATTTAATCTGTTTAATCTGCTGAGCTGGTGCAACTGAACACAGGAGAGTTACAATACAACTTTGTTCTCTTCACACTTCATGTTTTAAAGGAGACGGAGGATGTTCAAAGTTAAAAAAGTCCCACGTGTGGGTAAACCAAAGTAAATGATTATTTTAAATTTACAGAATTACACAAAATATAGTCTATAGTTAAAGGATCTAAAACTTTCATGATGCACTGTGGTTAATGGGCCGAGGGGAAGGTGCATAACAGCTCGCCAGTTCAAGGA
Organism: Reinhardtius hippoglossoides; assembly: GCA_006182925.3. NCBI lineage: Eukaryota > Metazoa > Chordata > Actinopteri > Pleuronectiformes > Pleuronectidae > Reinhardtius > Reinhardtius hippoglossoides. Next base: position 1,853,598 of record CM031689.1, on the reverse strand, counting down.
GCTCATTTCCTGCCTGTTTGTATTCATGATGAATCTACTCGGATAACAGAGGGTCATTAAGTTGTTGTGTTGTTGGATGTTTTATACGATGAACAGTCAATCACAGAGAAAGGAGATGCCGTCCAGAGATCAACAGGAAGGCAGAATATTCACAACGTTAATAATCTCTCAACCTGCTCTTACACGATGTTAAACTACCACCTCACCCCCCCGAGCTCTCACCTCCGTCCTGCTCTGCTTTGATCTGGGCCTCCAGGTCCTCGGGGTCCACGTACTGGTAGTTGTCATCGTCGTCGGGTGGTTTACACTTCCCACAGCAGAAACAGCAGCAGCAGCAACAGCAGCAGCAGGTGAACAGTGTACAGCACAGAACCAGACCCTGCAGGAGCCAACACACACAGAGAGGAGCAAGATTCAGCCTCGTGGCAGGAGGCGGTGATCCGACACAACCGTCTGTACCTCCTCAGGAAACACACAGGAGAGCATCAGAAGACACATCACCTGTAGGATCATCTTTTGAAACCCACAGAGACGATATGCACGTACCTTAAACCACCATTTGGACATAAGGAAGTAGTATTTGACGCTTTCCTCTCCAAACTGCTCGGACACATACAGGCCCATGGAGCCGTACTCGTCGTAGATCTTCCTCTTGGTCTCATCATTTAAAATAGAGTTGGCGTTGTTGATCTCCTTAAACTTGTCCGCTGCCTCCGGGTTGTCCGGGTTCTTGTCCGGATGGTACTTCAGCGCTAGTTTTCTAACAGAACAGAAGGAGAATCAAACTAATGAGACGTCGTGTTGAAGGGTTCAAATCTGGTATTTATTTCTTTAGCTTGTTCATGAATAACAAATAATTAAACATCACATCGGTCCTGTTTACTCAGGGAGAGGATTTAAATGAAAGGTTGCCGGTTCAACCACCAGATCAAATTCAGATAAACAGAAAAACACAAACTTCAAGCTGAAATCATGACTTGGTCTTATTTACAATATTTTATAGATGAATTTCTGATAATTAAACATTATACGTGCTTTTATTAACAAACAAAAAGAATAGATTATTTCTAAATGAGGAAAATCATTATTTTCTTGCAAGCATAAGGTTTCCTGTCAGTTTCTCTTCACAGGGAGAAACTTACTCGCAGGAATACGACTTGAGGCCATTTATGAGACGCCTCTTCCAACACGACAGGAACACGATTAGTCAAGTGAAGGATTAAGGAAATACCTGATGTAATAATTACGGTGCCATTACCCCGTCTACTCGCACAAACTAATCCACTGAGACGGCTTAAAAAGTTGAGTAATACTTCACACTGCTCACCTGTACGCTTTCTTGATGTCCTCAGCAGTCGCTCCTTTCTCCAGCCCTAGCACCTTGTACACACTCTCCCCAGCTGTGGACATCTTCCTTTGGGGACGGGAGGCGTTTGGTTCAGCCATGGCTCACCTCTGTCGATTAAGAACAATTAAAATGAGTCAAACATCATTACACTCATTATTTAAGACCACGTAACGAAGCGGGATTGCACACAGCAGCGTCAACACTGTGCTGAGAGAGCGATAACATCCGTTTGAGGTAACTTCCCACTGCTGCTGTTTGCAGAGGGAGAAGCCTGGAGTGCTTTGTATAGATTGTGAGTCATATAGTGCAGAGGTGAAGGTTTCAGACGTGTAAGCTGCTTTCAGAACGGCACTGAAGTGAAGACGGTTTCCTGAAGTTAAGGGAAAAAGTCCCCCCCCCTCCTCCATGTTAGTGGATGGCACAGACCGAACTACAAACACACATCCCGCTGTTTAAAGAGTACGTAATAGTTTCTGACATTTTAAAGACCAAACAATTAAAAGATTATTTATTATACAGCAGTTACTCGAAGCCCCATAACACATCCTTACATAAAGCAATACAATCAACTACATTGTACTTTCACAAAATATCCACTCAACAATGTAATAAACACGTAGCCTAGTTCCTACATCTCGATTTTTCCTCCAGCAATTCAAATGAATGAACACGGTAAAACTTAAATGTTGACGTAGACCAACTGTTCTTCAGTGAAGACACATGATCGTCCACTGTGTCAATCCCTCCTCCTGTTAACAAAGACCAGGATTATGATGGTAATGCCCATATAAACCAATTGTACTGCAATGGTGGGGGGGGGGGGGGTGTAAGCCTGTATCGACTGAACCTCACAAGCAGGATTGTAATCAGCACCGAGCTTTACTCTCCACGGTGTTCGAGAGGAACCGATCCTCACAATTTAAAATATCAGGCCAATTAACATTTATTTAAAAAATATATATAACGGACAATATATCACTATTGCGAATTATTTACTTCTTAACATCGGTATTGGCCGCAGGCGCCAAACCTCCACATCAGTCGTGCTCTAATTGTCAGTAACGAGTCACAGGGAACTCACTAATGTCCCACAGCCTCCAAACAGTGCCTCACATGTACAATGCACAGCAGGATTCCTCTTTACTGAACAAACACACACACACAGACACACACACACACACACACAGAGACTCTTATTCAGCCGCACAAATAATGCTGTGCGGGTCGCTGACCAAAGAAGATTACATTTTGCTGATCTCACAGATTACCCGTCCAAGTCCATGTCAGAGAGGGCCAACGTCCCGGTCAGAGTCTGGCCAAACACTCACACGCCCCAACCAGCTGAGCACGTATCCACAGATCTGTGCCGCTGGGCGACAAACAGAAGGTGCTGGAGCGAGAGCGAAGACGGGGGGTGGGGGGGGAGGTGGTACTGTACAGGCTGCTGCAGTCGACCGCAGCGAACCCAGAGCAATACGCTCTTATTAAGCTCTTCTGTTTTTATAGTTTACACACAAGACAGATTTACAAGGATTAAAAACTCACAATTATTACAAATAACACAGTGACCCCAGTTTACACAGGGACTGAATGAGGTTCTGTTATTTCACCAAAGCCTCTCATCTTAGTTATTGAAGTTATTAAGAGAAAAGAGCGGCTGTGGCTGAGGGGGAGAGCGGTTTACTCCTGAATATATCAGATCAGATTCAATCGTTGATTATTTTAAATAAAATACACCTTCCTTAACTTGTAGTAACGACGGTGGAAGTTTATCGTTAAACGTGGATGTATTTCAACCAATTACTTGGCCATCTTAATTGTTTTTTGAACTAAAAGCTTGCCGAAGAAATCAAGAATCCCGTTGGAGGAGAAAATGACACAAAGCTGTGACCAATATTCACAAATTTCAAAGAGCTTTTCTTCAGGCGACATCTTCAAATGGCTCGTTTGAATCCAGCGATCGGCTCAATGTTTAATCTTAAACTCAAAGTGTAAACCTCCCCCACACCGCGACAGCAAAGTGTTTCCGACACACAAACACAAGCGCTCCAACAGTATCGGCTCTGTTCTTCCCAGTCAAACACAAACAGCGCTTCACTTTGTTCACACCCCAAACTTTTAATGTGCTAAAATTAGATCCCCCCCCCCATCCAGAGGGCGTCCTCCAGAGGAAGTGAGAGCAGGACAGGTGATGACCAGCCTCCCTGACTCAACCCTTGGGCTTTATGGGCATTTCTCTGCTTTTAACAAAGAAAATCCCCTGAATTATAATTCACTGCCCCAAAGCAGCTTTGCTTCGACCGCCCTTCATCCGATTAGATCAGAGCCTGTTGTGAAAATAAAAATAAAGCTTCACACATGCATTTGTAATTGCAACATATTGCACCCATTTTCTTCTTTACACAAATGTACAAGTGTCACTCGGGTCACATTTTCAAACAAAAAGATTTAAATAACACGTTGATGGTGTAAAAGCCAATTGATTCATATATTTAAAAGACTAAATCTGCAGATTAATTGATAATTATTGGCTGCAGCCCGAGCAGCAGCTCTGACGGTGTCACTTCAGTCAAGCATCTGTTAACTGGAGTATGATTTAAGCTAAATGACAGCATTTAAAGAACAGAGAGAAAGCTTGTCAAGCTGGTGACTGGAATAAACGCTGCAAAGGGCAAATGAAAAAGGCCTTTTCCTTTTTTCCCCTGAACGATGGAAGCGCTGCAGGCGCAGATGGCGTGTCGGCTGAGGCCAAGAAGCAGATGTTAATACTTCACGCATCCTTGGAGCATCCTGCATAGTCAAAGTGAAACCAGGCCCTCACACATATGAATTACTGTAAAACCTCGGAGACGCTGCGCTGATCCCACCGTCCCCTGCAGCTCCCGATCGATCCAGTCTCTCTGAGCCAGCTCTATTAGGTTAATTAGCCAACTGCAGTCATTGCAGCGTCGACTTGAAAAAAAACTGTATTTATACACAGGGTGCACGTTCATCAAATGAACAGGAGCGATGCAATGATAATGAAATATAAACAGCAACACACACACACACACACACACACACACTTAGAGCCTGGTCCCTGTGGTGGAAACGCAAGGAGTTCAGCAAAGGCTCCAAGATCTGCTGGAAAGTTCCTGCTGTGAAAACCCATCCACTGAGACATTGTTGGTATATCTGGTGCATTCTTGATGAAATAATTTGGTTTATATCATCATTGATATACAACTCGTGGCTTTTATATGATGCAATATTACAGAACACGAAGCTCAAAGTCACTGAGCAGCTTGTTTGATCGCACATGATCCAAACGGGAAAAAACTAAACGACAAAAATAAACATGAGTCACAGAACCGACTAAAAGATATTAGTAAAACAAATACTCATAAAACGAAGGATTGAGCAATTTCACCAAATCCCTTTCAAAGAGATTACAAAAATGTTATGAGTGTCCATTAATGTAAACCCGTATAAAACAATTCTAAATCAATTTCCGCCGGTATAAAAATAAATGACACAAACACACTGGATTAATTACCAGCATCCATGATTATTTAAAGCTATTATTTAGTAAAGAGAACAAAAGTAAACTCTTCAAACGTCTCCAGTCCTGTGCCAGCTCAAGAAAGATATATATTTTTATTGCTTGACACAAAGTCTGTCTTTTCAAAACCACAAGTGAAGAAAAAGATTCGAGGATCGAGGATCAACGACTTCTCATTCAGCGAGAACAACAGCTCTTAAGATCGTCTGTTCTGTTGCTCTTAAAATAGACTTTATAGTTAAAAATAACATCTGCTTTCTAAGGTGTTGTGTGTGTGTGTGTGTGTGTGTGTGTGTGTGTGTGTGTAACTGTGTATCTGCAACAACACAGACAAGCAAAGGTTCCACACACACAATAAACCACACTAAACATCATAGTTACAAGCAAAACATGTCCAGTTTCATACCTCAAAGTCCGAACTTCAAACGACACGATTCGCTTCTTCTTCTTCTTCTATTGTTTAACGACGTCTCAACTTCCTGCAATTGATTCAAAAGTCTGAATAAAAAAGGTTTTCAAACCGGAACGAACCCGAAACCATGGTTCAGTTTGATCCAGACCCAGAACACTTGTTCTTTTGGCTCAGACTAAACTGAACAGTCCGTACCAAACTAGTTATTTTGCGAAAGTTGGACACCAACCAACCAACAAACAGGAAACCAGCAGAACATCTACAGACTCAGATCTCTATGAATCTATAATGGTTTCCCGACAGTACAAGTTCTTCATCGTGTCCACGTCTGTTAAGAAGCATCTGTTTATTCAGAATACTAAAACCACACACTGAAAAAAAAAAACATCACATGCATGACAACAAAGGCTGCAGTTACTTAGCGCTGCCGGCGCCTGCAGCTACAAAAGAAAGGGAAGTCGCTCTGAATGGCGTGCAGGACACAGGAGGCGGTCGATACGACACTGGACCTTCATTACGTGGGGATCAAACTGTGGCACGTAGAACAACTGCTGCTGCGTGGGAGTGTCGACCCACTGTGACGTCACCCATTGGTCGGTGAGCTGCCGTTCTGAAGCCCCAGCTTTGGCATTTTGTACAGCGCCATCTTGTTCTTTGAAACCATAAGTGACCATATAAGGAGGAGCGGGGGGGGGCGGAGCCTGACTGAGAGTTCGAGGACACTGAGCGACCATCAGACTGGACCATCCACCGGGGAGACAGCGAAGAAGAGGTCAACTTGGAAAGATGACGAGATTGAAGAGCTACAAACAGCAACACTTGATTTACAGAATTGATTAATTTCCACGTCCTGAACGCCGCACCACCCTTCACCTGAGCGCTCGGGGGGGGGGGGGGGTTTCTGTTGTGTGAACTTCTCCTGCGAATGTCCGGAAAGAGTCTGGACCCGATCGTCCGTAAAAACGTCTTAAATAATCAATCTGCGGGTAAAACTACTTATTTTAAAGATCGGAATACTTCCTCCACCGCAGCCCAACAGGGCCTCCGACTTACAAAACAGGTTTTATGTCATTTCTGAGGTTTGTGGTTCACCGTCAAGTTTTTATCACCGGAAATGTCTCACCGACCACATCTGTTTGGGGGGGGGGGGGGAGCACATGTTGGGAGACACAAAGACTTGATTTCCATAATTAGGTCAGTGGATGAACACAACCTCCCACGTGAACCTGGTTTTAAACGTGCGAGACATAAAACTCAGTTTCCTCCACTGGTCCTGCAGCTCTGAACGTGTGCTCCTGGGCTGAGGAGCCCTCGGGCATCACACCCTGGACCTGGACCTGGGGGGGGGTTCACATGTTGCTCTGGGGGGGGGACAGGCTGGTGTTCTGGGACGTGTGTCCGCTCCGGTGGAGGCGGAACGCCGCGTGATGGTCGCCTGCTCGTCCCTGTTGTCTAATCCTTTGCTAATCTGCCTGCACAGGAGAAGCGGTTACTTTCGGTTTTACAACCCGGTTCTTCACGCACTATCGCGGCACCTGCACCCCCCATGGGTTCGGTCTCTTCTTCGCCTTTTCCAGTCCTGATGCTGCGGCTAGCTGTTAGCTCACGGCTAGCTCAGCGACCCGTGTGGCTGCCTGGAGTGGGCTCCTCCGGCAGAACTTCACGCGTCCGTGTGTAAACATGTCAGTTGGCACTTGTGGCCCGTTACACGAAGCGTCCGGGCGAGACACAGACAATGCGAAACCCCATTCACGAATTCTCCAATTTCACCGATCACGCCCGTCTGTGCGTGATAATCTCACGCAAAACTCTGCCCAACCGTTTCAGAAACACTAACCCGGGCACGCAGATCAATTCGGCACAGGTTTCGACACGAACGATGCAACATTCAATTGAACAAAAGGCGCAAATCCTCATTAAGAGTCGCTCACGTTGTCGCTGCCACCGCCCTGTGAATGCACACCGCGAACATCTAACATGGCGTTTGGACTCGAGTCCGAACCGAGCCCGGAGGCTGACGTTCCCCGGGTCAGTCACACCCGCGGCCCGGCTCGGGAATCAACGGCACCACGAGAAGCGAGTCCGCGTTAAACCGGCGGATTTGCGAATGGAGTCTGGCGAGCGTGACGGCTAGCTTAGCTGCGCGCTAGCTAATTTGGAAGTGTCGGAGTAGCTCACCTTGTGCTAACGGGTCGCGGTGTGTCTCGCCGGGAGGTTAACTGGACCATAGAGGCATCCGGTCCAATGGGCTGAACTCCCGGTTCAAGGCTCGGGAACACGGTGAAATTCGCCCGGGTGTGGAGAGGTGGTGGCCCGCTGCTGCTGCTGCGGCCGCCCGGTCTCTTCTTCTTCTTCTTCTTCTTCTTCTTCTTCTTCTTCCTCCTTCCAGGAACCGACTGACGACGCGGTGCTTTCAAGGTTTCCCCCAAAAATCCTCCTCTCGGTCCAAAGAGCAGATCCAGAAATCACATGCTTTTTATTTATGCCTCACGTTCATCGTCCAGTTCCCTGATTATTTGTGTTGCAGCTGATTAGGGAACAAAAGCCCGACGATGCGGTTACAGAGGATTTTTTTCCTCCAAAACACTAAAAACGTGAAATTAGCCTCTTTTTTAGTTTTTTAGGTTTTTAATTTTACCAGTAAAGTTCAGGAATTAAAACAGAACACATGTGGTTCTGTCCAGGATGCGACCCAACACGGAAATACAGGGAATAAAGAGCAGGGTTTATTATAGCATCTGGTCCGTGAACGTCTCATCAGCTGCAAAAAAAAAAAAGTTTGTCATCACATTTCTCCTCAGAGTTTATCATTTGGATTTATTCACACTTCACTACAGCATTTACAGTCAACTATTTCATTTATGTATTAAATTATCCAGTTATTTTTAAGATGAGAAAAGTTAAGATAATACATTTGCAGTATTACAGCAGCAAGATTAAAATCTGTAAGTAATAAGTAACATGCAACACTGAAGTGTAAGGACATGTACAAAATATAGAAAAATATGAATCTGAGAAACAGGAGCTGAAATTAAAAGTCCACATTTTTAATTGTTATAAACACAATTTAATGGTTTTATCTTTATTCTTTTCCTAACATTTGTGTCTATATATTTAATCATCTTTAAAATAATGCATAAGTAATGTTACACCTCTCACATCTTAAGCTGGACCTGGTTTCCAGTCTAATGCGTAAACGCAAACATTTAATTCTCCTAACATCATAATGTGTCATGTTGCTTCCTGTGACATTAAAAACACCATAAACTACAAATGGGAAAATTGTCCTTTTTATTATTTATTCCTCCACATGATACAGTCATTCACCAACACGTTCCCGACGTCCCATCTGGATGCACTAAAAAAAAGGTTTGCTTCTAAGATGAATATCCCTCAACCCGTGAGACGTGTGTGCGTATCCACCTCCAGTTAATGCTACACATTTGAGGAAAGAAATATTACAGAAGAAACAATTCATACAAAAAAAACAGAGCGTACACAATTCTGACCAATAGTTGCGTCTATATAATTCTGCGCTCTCCTTTTTAGTGTGCGAGCTGGTCCCTTTAAAGTTACCTACAGGCGAGTTTTTAAACAGAGCAACCAGAAGATTAATTTCATCAACATCATTAGACGATATTACTGATTTCAATGCCTCAGGTCTCCTCCAAGCAGCTTCTTCTCTCACTGATAAACAAACACTCATAATCTCTGAACCATCACTAACAAACAAACCCCCCCCCCCCAAAAATAAGACTTTAGGTTTTGGGATAATGCTTAATTCGTCTGAAGATATATATATATAAAAAAAAAAAAAAGTTGCTGAAAAAAAATATGGTAATTTTACAGTTGACGTAAAAGAGAACTGGAGAAAAGCAGCGTCGTGTTACAGATTTTTAAATCAGCTGACATCAAAGACTGTGCTGTCGATTGTGTTATGTTCAGGGATCAACACGAAGGTTCTAACACAAGGTTCTAACATCATCATCACGTGGGTTCTATCGGCCCAGTACGGTGGCCAGCAGGGCCATTCGGATGTACATGCCGTTCTCCGCCTGGCGGAAATACGCTGCTCTCGGGTCCGTGTCCACTTCGGCACTGCAGGGAAATAAATCAAGGAAGGAAAAATAAGAATCAAATGGAGAAAGCAGTAAAATAATCTACGATCTAATCTCATGGGGCCTGTTGAGGGCCATTAAAGTTGAATTCCAATATATTAAAGTCTTGAATCTCTGGGATAAACACATAGTTTAGTCTATAAATATAAGGTAAACTTTGAAAAATCACCACAACTGTAAAACTGTTGTAAAAAGCCTGAAACGATGTCTCATAGTGTTTTATACCTGATTTCATTGACTCTGGGCAGCGGATGCATCACCACCATCTTCCTCTTGGCCACGGTCATGATGTGAGGAGTGAGGATGAACTGACCGAAGCACTGAGAGAAGAGCAGCAGGGACACAGTTATTTAATAGAACACGTCCGGACCCTTTGTTCACCCTCCTCTGAAGAGTCAACGTCAAAGCAGCAGTGAAACGAAGCAGAGTTTACTCACGGCCTTGTACTCGTCCTCGGAGGCGAACCTCTCCTTCTGGATCCTCGTCATGTAGAGGACGTCGGTCTCAGGCAGAGCTTCTTCAATGCTCTCAAACTCCTCCTGCAAACCGGTGGAAAACACATCATCCCTTTAGTTTGTGTCGTTGTTGATCTCTTATCATTGTGTGCATTTGTACACAGCGCCCCCCCCCCACCTGTTTGATGCCCTTTGAGGCCACGTAGCTGATGATCTCTGCCGGCATGTGGAGGTTCTTGGGCGCCACGTAGCGCAGAGTGATGCGGTACTGGGTCAGCAGTTTGGCGAGGGAATGAACTGTGCGGCCATGTTTCAGATCCCCAACCATAGTTATCTGAGAGAAGACATTTATTATGATTTATTATGGTTCCAGGCAAGCATTTCTGTGAGGATCAGGTTTGAAACTCTGCAGGATCCTCACCGTCATGCCGTTGACGGTCCCCAGCTCCTCTCGGATGGTGAACACGTCCAGCAGGGCCTGGGTCGGATGCTCCCCGACGCCGTCTCCAGCGTTGATCACTGGTTTACGGCAGTGACGGGACGCGCTCTGAGGGCCACAGAGCGAGATGAGTTACATGAAGACAACACTGACAATAACTCTGCTGTTAGCAAGACAACGTCACTGAAGCTGTGAGGAGCACGTTGAACCCACCTCCACAGCTCCGGGCGTCGGGTGTCGCAGCACCAGAACGTCAGCGTAGCAGCTCATGGTCTGAACAGAGTCGCCCAGAGACTCTCCTTTCTGCGTGGACGAGGTGGATTCACTGAAGTGGACGACGGAGCCGCCGAGACGCTGCATGGCCGCGGAGAAGGAGCTGCTGGTGCGAGTGCTGACCTCGTAGAACATGGACGCCATCACTTTACCCTGGACATGAACAACAAGTCATTGAGCTGTGTCTTTTTAACTGATCTACAGTTAAGCTTCACTCGGTCAGTTCCACACCTCCAACATCAAAATCTTTTTAATCAAGCTGCCGGTTGTGTTGCTTTAACTTAAGACGTTGTTTCACTCCATGTTTGGGTTTTCAGACGTGCAGGTTTGTGTATTTGTAATTTGAAAACGACACGACGTACCTTCAGGATCTCCAGGCTTCGCTCCTTCTGAACCATCATACGCAAAGTGTGGGCGACGTTGAAAAGGTGTGAGATCTGAAACACGGAGAAAACACATCAACTCAAAAGCCTCTTACACGTTAGACAAACGTTTTGTAAGTTTGTAAACGAACACAACTTGTGTGTACCTGTTCTTTGCTGAACTGCCGCACAGACAGGATGTGCTGGCCGATCAGCGGGTGCAGGAGCGGAGACGTCTGGAAGTGGGACGCCGGTCCAGCGAGTATCTGACCCGGACCCGGCTGAGGGGAGAGCAGCCGGGACAGAGGCGGGGGGTGGCTGTAACCGTCCGCCACAACGGCTGGAGGAAGCATCATCATCATCTCTACAGAACAACACAGCGCACCAATTATTTCTCCAAGTTAAATAAAGAAAACTTCACATAGTATAGTAAATAAACATGTAAGAGAGTGTCACAGTAAAGAAGTACCCAGTGGTAGACCGGGATCAGAGGCGCGGTGGGTGCGGGGCGGCAGCAGGTAGCGGCCGTCCCCTGCTCCGCGCCGGGGGCTCGCGGCTCGGGTTCTAATCGGGCCTTCACGGGGAGGAGTGGGACGAGTGTGCTCTGGAGTCTGAAACACAGGAAATACAGGAAATACGATACGTTTAGAATCGATGCATCCAAGACGAGAGCAGGACGTCTGCGGAAATATGATTTTGTTCACTATTAATACCATAGGAGCTTCTTTAACAGGCTCGGGAGGGATGATGGGGGCCGTGGGCCACGTCTTCACATCTTCACCATAACCTGGAGGTACCAACACCTGAGAGAGAGAGAGAAGCAGGACTATGTAAAAACTAAGGGACAGGTTCCCAGGAAACTTGGTGGTCCTGATATTTGTATTTCTGGGATGTGGTGCATGGATGCTGACCTGCCCGTCGATGTAGGCCACCTCTCCTCTCAGAACCACACGGCGGACTTTACCCTTCACCTTCAGACCTTGGAATGGCGTCCACTTGGACTTGGTGAACTGCATGGACGGAGGAATCACCCACTCGTGCTCCAAGTCCACCTGAAAGCAAAGAAACACAAGTTTGAACATCATTTGTTCACATGTCCCAAATTAATCGTCAAAGAAAAATGAATTATGGTCATTGTTGTTGTGATTATTTGTGCGTACCTCTACGTAGGTGTTTTCTTGGACAGGCAGGTTAAAGATCTTGCGTGGGTTGTCATAGAGACGTCTGATAATATCGTCCAGAGTCAGACGTCCATCGCTGACCGCGGTCAGCAGCAGCGGCAGCATGGTCTCCAGGCCGGGGTAACCAGGAGGAGGATGATCGCTGTTCTTCTCCTCAACAGAGTGAGGCGCTAACAACGCATCATAAAAACTAACATTATCACATGTTCTCTCTTGATGAAGCATAAATGAACCAGATCACTTTAAAGACGACGCCACAATCTAACCGTCACCTGGACTCGCACATGGATGTGTGGTCAGTGACGACTCACCGTGGTCTGTGGCGAAGCAGTCGATGATGTCCAGGTTTTCCCAGAGCGCTTCCATGTCCTCCCGGGTTCCCAGCATGGGTCGGACCTGCGCTGGACCATCACCGATGTCCGGCACATTGTCCTCACACAGGAAGAGGTGATGAGGCGCCACCTCACACGTGACCTGGATGCCCTTCTGCTTGGCCGCACGGATGATCAGGATCTGACAGGAAGAGGTAATCAATCATATATCAATCCTCATTAAGAAACTGGGTCGTGACAAGTATGAAATCTTGAAGAATATAAAAAGTACAAATATTCTAAGCACCATAACCTAATAAGATTCAGGTCTAGAAAACTAAGACTAATATTCTCTGTTGTGCACAGTCCAGTCGTTACCTCCTCCTTCTTGGCGATGTGGCAGATGTGGACCGGGCGCTGGTAGAGCTGAGCCACCATCAGGATCGCAGCCACCGTCTGCTTCTCAGCGTGAGCGACGATGGGCATCTGCTTGGGCCACTTCTCAAAGTGCTTCAAACAAAAAAAAACACACGGTGAGTTTCTCACCCGAGACAAACCTGTAGATGCAGCTCCTCTATTGGCCACTAGACTGCATTACGGCGTCTCTCAGCCTACCTCCATCCAGAGAGACACGTTGTCCATCTTGAGGGTGGAGTACGTGTCGTTCAGGTACATCTTCAGACCGACCGCCTGGCTGGCGATGGACGGCAGCACGGCAGCGTTGTCTGAAGCAGCGCCCAGATACAGGGCGTAGTCACACCGGCAGCCCGCTTTGGCAAGCTGACAACACAACAACATTTATGTCACATCAATCACATTTAAAATCACACAGATTCAAAACAGAAGAAAACTCAGGGATCATCTTAACGCGACTTCGTACCTTCTGTACCAGAGCCAGAGTGCTGGCGTCAGTGACGGCCGGGGACGTGTTGGGCATCGCACACACCATGGTCACGCCTCCTGCCAGAGCGGCGGCCGTGCCGGAGGAGAAGTCCTCCTTATGTGTGGCACCAGGCTCGCGCAGGTGAACGTGCACGTCGATCAGACCTGATAATCAATCATATAACACGTATTTCACTGTTTCTGACTCGTTTCATCAGACATCAACTATGTGTACATGTGCACGTGACTCACCAGGGAGACGGACCAGCGTCTGGGACGCCATGCTGTCGATGTGAGTCTTCACTGGAGGAGTTGGGCCGATCTGAAGAAGAGCCTGCAACACGTCCACGCAGCATGTTTACTCCGACTGTTCGTGATCGTTTGAAGAACTGTGCCGCGAGTTTAAAAGGGTTAAAACGAGAGAACCGACCTGAACAAAGAGCTTCGTGCACTTAATGTCGATGATGAGCGGGACGGAGTAGTCGATGGCCATGCGTCTCGTCCTGTAGCCTTTGGTGACGAAGGAGGAGAGTCGACGACCTCCGCTGTTCCTCATGGAGAGGTTGATGACCAGGTCGAAGTGGTTTTCCTCCAGGTAGTTCATGATGCTGCGCTGCTTCTCCTTAGTGGGACAATCGCTCTCTTCCTCCTCGAACGGCCAGTCTACCGCCATCACCTGGAGAAGAACAGAAGGGTTACTGTGCCGTTTTATTTGTTTGGGATTTGTACCGTGAAGAATAAATGCTCTTTAAACAGCGAGTATACTGTGAATCAAGCTGTTAATCTGTTCATCTGGAGCCAACAGCTCTGATCTCCTTTCACTTTGATCGTTACCTTGACTGCCGTGCTCGGTGTAGAAGTCCGCGGTGCCCAGACTGGCGTACAGGTCGTAACCCAGAGACTCCAGCGCCTGCACGGTGGGCAGCAGCTCACTCTTGTTCTACGATCACACAGATCATTCGTAAACAACGTTGTTAGTAAAAATCTTAAACATGGTGAAACTGCAAAAGTTACCAACCAGTCACCCGGTGCAAGTACCTTATAGCTGCCGATGGAGAGCAGGATGTTCTTCTTGGGGATCTTGAAGCCTGTGGAGAGCATGGCTTTGAGGTACGCCTCGTATCGGTTCTCCCCAAACAGGCGACCTCTCCGGTGCTGGTCATCTCCACCCCGAGCACCACGTCCGCTCCGGCCAGACGAGAGAATGAAAACTGAGGAACCTGGAGTTCACGTGACATAACGTTAGGATGGAAAACACGACGGGCACCTTCTCAGACCGACTCCTTTGTCCGCTCAGTTACCTTCACTCCTACGATCCCCTTCCCTCGCATCAGGCCCACGGGCTCCACGTCCTCCCCATTATGAGTCGTGTTGCCAGGGAAACGAGGTCCACGCCCAGGGTCTTGGATACGAACGGGAAGGAGCGGGACACCCGGACGTTGCACTCGATCACCTTCAGCTGGTCGTCCTGTTACAGGAGTGACACCTGATTATAATCCAGTTCATGCTCAGATTCTAAAAGTACTGATGAGGAAAGTTTAACTACAGCTTCACATTACTGGTTTACTTCACTGGTATTCAAGAGGACATGCAATGCCTCAAGCTGACAGGGAGCGCCCTCTGCTGGGTCACAAGGCAAACTACTTCAGATCAGTTTCTCACCTTGGCGATCAGCTGCAGATTGAAGGGTCCGGTGACCTGCAGCTCCTGGCCGATGGCGTGAACGATGATCTTGATCCTTTCCATGGTCTTCTGGTTGATGTCCTGAGGTGGCGTCACCAGTGTGGCATCGCCGGAGTGAACGCCGGCGTTCTCCACATGTTCAGACACCGCGATGGCCATCACGACCCCGTCACACGCTACCGCGTCCACATCTATCTCCTGGAAAAACCAAAAAAAATGTAAATGTAACAGACGCATTTAAACATTTCTACCGTTTTGCATTTCTATCTTATCTTTTTCAAACCTTAGCTTCCTGTATGAATTGGAGATGACGACAGGGTGCTCCTTGGACACAGCCATGGCGTTACTCAGGTATTTCTCAAGGTCGGTGTCACCGTAGGCCACATTCATGGCTGCTCCGCTTAGAACGTAGGAAGGACGCACAAGGCAGGATATCCCACCTTCTCACAAAATGTCATAGCAGACTGGAGACAGAGACGGGGAAGGATGAAAAATGTAAGAAAACTTATGTCCCTGAATATTAATCCGAGTTTTTAAACTACACTCGTCTGCACCTCAGTGTCGGACAGCTCCTTCCACTGCGGCTGGCTGATCCGATGGTGTCCAGCATTCTGGAGAACTTGAACCGGTTCTCGGCGCTGTCGATGAACTCGGGCGACGTCCCCAAGATGCGGCACAGCTGCCGGTGCAGCGACATGGCGATGTTGTTGGGCAGCTGGCCTCCCATCGACAGGATCACCCCCTCTGGGTTCTCCCTCTCGTAGATGTCCATCACCACCTGGAACGTGCACACTCATAAATTGCCAGTGGAAATGACCCTAATGTGTGGTGCCTCCAACCACATCCTCCAGAGTTATTTTGCAAACACACAAATACAAGAGTGTTACCTCAAAGGAGATTTCATCAAAGTAGAGGCGGTCACACATGTCATAGTCTGTGCTGACGGTCTCAGGGTTGTAGTTCACCATGATGGTCTTATAACCCATCTGCAATAAATGGGACAAGGAGGTTAAATAGTCATTCAGGCAAATTCAAAAGAATAATCTGACTTTCAAGTTCTTCAACGCCCGTTTTCGGCAAACAAATAAAACCTGCACTGGCGGTGATTCGATGAGATCACGCTGGACGTACCTTCCTGAGCTCGGTGATGCAGCCCACCGCGCACCAATCAAACTCCACGCTGCTGCCGATGCGATACACGCCGGAGCCGATCACCATGACGTGCTGGTCCTCGAAGGTCAGGTCGTTCTCCGTACCGTGGTAGGTCAGGTACAGGTAGTTTGTGAAAGCCGGCCATTCGGCGGCCACCGTGTCGATCTGCTTCACCACAGGGATGATGGACCAGTCGTGGCGCAGCTTCCTCACCACAAGCTCAGTGCTGCGGGAGAAAGAAAACGATCAAGCTCAGCCCGTATATGAACAGCTGTACAAGTCACAGACAGACATAAGTGTTTCAGCTGAACAGGAAAAATTACAAAATCAACATAACCTGTGCTGCTGCGGCTGCTTGATTTTATAATGTGTTCTAAAGACTGTAGGAGTTCCCGACCCACCTCTGCACAGCCAGTGCGATCTGCTTGTCGGAGAACCCCAGCTGCTTGGCCTTCAGCATCGCCTCCGGAGGCATGGCGCTCTCCTTCTGGCAGAACGACACACACAAAATGAACAAAGTGTCACGTAGAAGAAAAACTCTGCCACGTCTCCAGGACGTCTCACTCTTACGGCTCCTCACCTGGTTGTAGGTTTCCAGCAGCCGCTCGTGGTCGGAGATGTTCTTCATCTTGTGCAGGAACCAGCGGTCGATCTTTGTGAGCTCGTGCAGCTGGTCCACCGTGTAGCCGTCTTTAAACGCCGCCGCCAGCACAAAGATGCGCTTGTCGGTGGGAATCAGCAGCTCCTGGTGGACAGAAAGGGCGAGAGGAGGGTTTCATATCTGGGCCAAGTCTCCGTGTGACACAGTTCACAGTCAGACTAGTTTCTGTTATCACACAAGTCGAATGTTTCTCCACACTAAACACAAACGTGATACTTTTGGCTAAACTCTATTAACAGCTATATAAACTACGAGCCAACGCATGTCAATGTGTTTCTTTTGTTCTCCACACCGACTGTTTACCTGCAGGCAACCAAAACCTGCTCAGACATGATTTCGGTTTATGGAAATTAGGAAACACTTAAATCCTGTTCTGATTATCACATCATCGAACAACTCACCACAGGTTTGAGGACGTACTAAAGACAAGAGGTCAAACGACAACTTTAGAAGACACACAAGCTCCATTTAGTTTTTACCGTTTCAGAGACAGGTTTGATTGTGTGGTCGAAGCCGACACAGTTCTCGTCCACCATCCTCAGAGCTTTCTGGAAGGCCTCCTCGAAGCTGCGGCCAATAGCCATCACCTCCCCTGTGGAGAAGAGGATTCAAACACCGAACTGCACAATATCGGCTGAAGTACAGAAGCCATTTGACAGAGCTGTGTAGACATGTATTGTTCTGTTCTAATAGTTATAAAGAGCAGGTTGAGGTGAGGATCTCAAATACTTGTTTCTCTTTCCAGCACCACAGCAGAGGAAATAATATCGATAATAACATTTGTGATAAACTCTTTCACCGGCTCTTACCAACACTCTTCATGGAGCTGCCGATCGTGGTGGAAACCCTGAGGAACTTGCTGAGGTCCCAGCGAGGCACCTTCACCACACAGTAATCCAAACTGGGTTCAAAGTTTGCTGTCGTGGAGTTGGTGACAGAATTTCTACAGAAGACACAAACAGAGAATAAAAATACGGGAAAAAAGCAACAAATAAGCTAATTTTTTTATTATTAACACATTAATTTCATCATCCTTCCCTAGAAAATGTTTTTTATTCAACAAACTAATTCCAAACCTTTAAAAAGCCTCAAGTTTCAATACTCTGAGCTAAAGACACAATTCTGTTTGCCTCAGTATTTCAAAAGTGTTGAGGTTCGATGATCTGTGACCACGTACTTGAGCTGCGGCAGCGGGATCCCCAGGCTGAGTTTGGCTGCCACGTAGGCCAGAGGATAACCAGTGGCTTTACTGGCCAGGGCCGAACTCCGGGACAGACGAGCATTCACCTCGATGATGTAATACTGCAAAAACATCACACAGAGGCTTGAGTGTGTGTGTGTTTGTGTGTGTGTGTGTGTCTCTGTATCTCTTTGTGTGTGTGTGTTGACCATCCTTGAAAGGAAAGGAGAAAATACCATCCCCACAACTCTTTGCAGCAGCAACATTTAAAGCAACACGACCTTGAAGTTGCACCTGGACACACCCACGTCAATACAGAATGAACGGCTGTTTTATTTTTCTAATGTTCCAGAACTGATGTGAATCCTGAGAGAGAGTGTGTGTGTGTGTGTGGTGTGTGTGGTGTGTGTGTGTGTGTGTGTGTGTGTGTGTGTGTGTGTGTGTGTGTGTGTGTGTGTGTGTGTGTGTGTGTGTGAGAACTAGCGACACACAGTACCTGTTCTGATTCGGGGTTGAGAGCGTACTGGATGTTGCACTCTCCCACGATCCCGAGGTGCCTGATGACTTTGATGGCGGTGTTCCTCAGCATGTTGTACTCGTGGTCGTTGAGCGTTTGACTCGGCGCCACCACAATGGACTCCCCAGTGTGGATGCCCAGAGGATCAACGTTCTCCATGTTACACACCTGTATTACACAAGAATGAATGCAGACACACATACTGTCAAACATCACAAGACAACTCATCAACGCCATCACCTGTCATGCCGGTTTCTTTACTCTTAACAACACGGGAGTCGTATTGATTTACTCACGGTGACACAGTTATCGTAGGCGTCTCGGACCACCTCGTACTCGATCTCCTTCCAGCCTTTCAGGATTTGTCCACCAGTACCTGGACGGTGTGGGCGAAGGCCGACGTCACCAGAGAAGTCAGCTCCTCCTTGTTGTTGGCGAAGCCCGAGCCCAGACCTCCGAGGGCGAACGCTGCACGAACCAGGACCGGGTAGCCGAGGCGTTCCGCAGCGGCCAGCGCCTAGCGAAGTGAAAGAGTTGAATTTAGAAGCTGAAAGTGGATAAAAATACTAAACAGAAGCCATGTCTTGGTGAATGAAGGTGAAGAATCAACATCTCCTCACCTGCTCCACAGACAGCGCCGCTTCACTGGGGGCGACATGTTCGCCGATCTCTTCCATTTTCTCCACAAAGACCTTCCTGTCCTCGGTCATCTCGATGGAGGACACTGGAGTTCCCAGAACTTTAACATTATACTTCTCCAGGACACCGAGCTTGGTCAGCTCCACGCCACAGTTCAGCGCCGTCTGACCGCCGAAGGTCAACAGGACACCGTCAGGGCGTTCATTTTTGATCACCTGTGGGAAGACACACACGGAGATATTGTTTGTGACGACTTGAGGGTTGAAATGTTGTTTGGTATCGTTTGGCTGCTTCTGACATTCACATTTTTGTGTTTGGTATAACCACATGTTATTTTGAGTTCCCTGAATTATACAACAGAAGTTTACGTGACAGAAATGTCAAACTCCTTGTATCTCCACACCAGAAGAGCTCCTTAAATCAAAGAGGGGACTCGTACCTGAGTGACGTACTCTGCAGTGATGGGCAGGAAGTAGACTTTGTCCGCCAGGCCTTTGGACGTCTGGACGGTGGCGATGTTGGGGTTGATCAGCACAGTCTGGATGTTCTCTTCCTTCAGAGCCTTGATAGCCTGGAAAACAAAACTAAACATGAGCTGGAATATCCCTCGAGTCCGTTTCTTCAAAAGCGATGATTACATTTAGTACAGACACAGATTCCCTCATTTCACATAGCTGCACTGTTCTCTTCTTCTTCTTCTACAGACCTGGGAGCCGGAGTAGTCAAACTCTCCAGCCTGGCCGATGGACAGACCACCAGAGCCCAGGATGAGGACCTTCCTGGGTCGGGTCACATCCTCAGGCTTCGGGGAAGCCGAGAAGGTCAGGTGATCCACCAGCTGCTGCTTGACTGAGGAACATACATGTTTTTAAGTTGCTCGACATAAGACACGTTAATAAAAGAATAAAAACTTCAATTGTTTGTACCTGTTTTTGTAGCGCTGCCGTCTTTGTGGTCCTTCACGGTGTCGAGGAAGACATCGAACAAGCCGACCAGATCTGTCGGACCGGCCATGTGCTCCGGATGGAACTGAACACTGGAGAAACACGAGATCACAACCGAGGTGAATGACCGACTACATCCTGGTACAAACTTTACTTCCCCTTCAGCCTCTGAGCACGTTACCTGAACAGGGGATGCACGTTGTGTACGATGCCCTCGTTGGTGTGGTCGTTGGCGTTGGTGAAGAGGACGTCCCAGTCCGCGGGGAGAGTGTCTGGGTCGACAGCGAAGCCGTGATTCTGACTGGTGATGAAGCAGCGGTCGGTTCCGTGGTGGATGCAGGGCTGGTTGTGGCCTCGGTTGCCGTACCTGAAAGACGAGCGGAAAATCACACATCTGGGGTCCGGTACCACGGCTCATGTTCACACCATCCAGAAGCTGGCTCATTCTTTGTATTACTTCATCACCAATACAGCACCGATTCTAATGAGGCACTATGTGTTGTAAAAATAAAATAAAACTACAATTCAGCCACTAACAGCCTCAAAAAGACACTTATCATAAAAACCTGAATCACAACAGTGAAACCAAACCACGACACCATTTGTGTTTAGCTGAAAACAAACGTGTTTATGCATTTGGTCGTGTTTGAGGTCCAACCCTGTATTTGAATTTCACTGGACAGATCCCACAGTCCTGTTGTCAGCTGCAGATGCCAACCAAATTCCAGGAGCAGGTTACTGGGAACATTCCCTGCCCGCCCTGACCTTCACACGGAGCCTGATAAAGCAGCCGAGTCAGAACAAAACCTCTCGGACCCACAGCGAGGAGCCGACCCTCCTGTCTTGGCTTGTTTGTTTAGTCTTTTTCATAACACAGCCGGTCAGTCCGAACGCTGCTCGAACAAGGGAAGCCCAGACTGCTGAGAACAGCAGAAAACTGCCTTTCACATCACAGCTCTCCCAAAAGACAGAGCGTGGATGTGACTCTGTCTGTGTTTCTACAGGAGTTGGAAAGAGGTTCCTTGGCTCCGGACTCTGGGAGAACAGTTACATCTTTGTCCTGTTCAAGTAAACGCTCCAAGTTAAATCAAGTTCGACAACTTGCACTTTGAAAGATTTATCAACTGATCTCACTCCCTGAGGGAAACACGCCGAACAGATCTTTTGGTGCCTGAAAGTGTTTTAGTGTTTAGACCGGATGCAACATACGCATGTATATACCTTAAAGACCATGTGTAACGTTAACATGCTTTTACAATGAAACTTTAAGTGATCAAACGTTTTTGTTTTCGTGTCTCTATCTGCTGCCGAGGCTGAAAGAATAAGCTTTTTGTAAACGTTGGTTATTCTGTCAGCTCTTCAGAAAACCCCCCCCTCCACGCTGTAGGTGGGTGTTTTCAAACTGTGTTTTCATTCAGCAGCTTAGGCCCGAGTGGGTTTATGGTCGTGTACGAGTTACTGACTTCATCTTGTACGTCTTCGCTCCGATGACCAAAGAGAGCAGCTGGTGTCCGAGACAGATCCCGAAAACCGGCTTGGGGCGATCGACGCACACGACCTTCCTCAGGTTGTTGATCGTGGCCTGGCAGAGCTGCGGATCCCCGGGACCGTTACCGACGAACAAACCATCAAACTCTGGAAAAAGACAAAGAAAGGAAAAGCTGGCACTGGGATCCAACGTTTCATAATGTCAGAGATGCGCAGCAGGAGCAGCGTGGCACTGACCGGCGCTGTCCAACGGGTGGTCCCAGGGCACCACCGTGACACGGGCTCCTCTCTCAGCCAGGCAGCGGATCTGGTTGTACTTGATGCCACAGTCCACCACCGTGATTCGCAGACTGCCACTGGGGTTAAACACTCGGGACTCCTGAAAGAGGCACGGCACAGGTTTGTGTTATTCACAAGAAGGTCTTTTAATTTTAAAAGGCTATTAGAGAGTGGTCTGTGCCGTTACCTTCATGGACACCTCCTGGACCAGGTTCCTGTGGTCGGGGTTATCCAGGGGAATACTGTCCTCGGGAGTCCCGTCCAGCACCAGCTTCCCCAGCATGGTGCCTTTCTCTCGGATCTTTTTGGTCAGGCAGCGGGTGTCGATCCCTGGAGCACATGGAAGATATGGTCCAACAAAACCCATCCCATAATCGTTACGATCGCAGATCATAAAATCATCACAGTGGGGAGGAAGAACACTTAACCCCGTTATCTGTGATATTACAAAGTCTGTAACGTGCATCTTTCATTTGTTGTTAAAGTTGCTTTTCCACCATTTCTGAATTAAATACAAGCTAAGATTAATTTTAATTCCACATTTCCCATTTAATGTGTCTGACACCATATTATCTGTTGTGTTCTGGGAGTTCGGACCTTGTATTCCGGGGATGCCATGCTCCTTGAGCCACTGGTCCAGTGACTTGACTGAACTCCAGTGACTGGGGCTGTCCGACAGCTCTCCGATAATCAGAGCTGCCGCGTGGATCTTAGACGACTCGAACCACTGAGCGAGAAAAAACACACATCGCCACGAGGTGTTAGTCCGAGCTGCTCGCCATCGTCTGCGTGAAAGGTTTCAACAAAATCCAAACTGTTTAACGGACGCTCACCTTGCTCAGTCCGAAATCTCCCTCCTCGTCCGGCGGCACCCCGTAGTTGCCGATCATGGGGTAAGTGAGGGTCAGCAGCTGGCAGTGGTAGGATGGGTCGGTCAGCGCCTCGGGGTAGCCCACCATACCCGTCTGAAACACTAACCACGCAGAAACAAATCATCAGTGCACGACCCAGGCGAAGAAGGGTTGTGCGTCCCTTTAACACAATTTAAGCCACCAACTACCAGTAGATGCTAGCAGGTGTTAGCGGCCACCAGCGGATGTTAGGGACATAACTTAGCGTAATCAAGTGTTTTAAGCCTTGGGATCAACGACACAGGCCGAACTTCGGGGTACGCTGAGGCTAAAGGTAAATCTGAGATTATACACTTTATGTATAAAGCAGGATTGTTTCTATTCTAGTGGGTGTTAGATTTAATTCTGGTTGGTTGTATAGACACATTGCTGAAGGGGGCCCGGGGCCCCAGAGCAGCTAGACGCGCCTCTGGCAGGTTGGAGCAGCGTGAAGATGAAGAAGATGAAGACCCAGCTCCTGATGAAGAGGTCAAACGCCATGTGACGCATATGAAACGACAACATTAGCTTAGCCGACATGAAGGGAACAGACGTCTGAACGGAGTTCGGGAACAGGGGGGGGGGGTCAAAGTTGATCTTCTCGCCTCCGATCCGCGAAGTTAGCTCCACGCGCAGGTGGCTTTTAAACGTTGAAGTTGGAAACGAGGGAAAGTGAACTCACCAACTTCCCCGGACACGGACACGGCGGCTCCGAACGGGCGGCCCCGGAACGTGGCGCCGTCCTCCAGGATCAGCGTGGCCATGTTCGAAGGGTCAGAGCTAACGATGCTAGCGAAGTTTCCCGGGAACTGACGGGTGGTTCTCTGCGGCGCTGGCGAGCTCCGGTCTCCACGTGAAGCTCACGCCGCGAGGAAGAGGAGGAGGAGGAAGAGGAGGGGGGAGGAGGAGGAAGAGCAGGTTTCTCCGCAGGCAGCGAGCTGGTGACGGAGGGAACCGGGGGAGACGGACCACTGGGAGTTGGTGGGAGAAGTGACCGGGCAGTGAGACGGGACGATGGGGGAGAGAGTCCCACACGCGCCGCCGGTAGAGTGGAAGTCAGCGCGGGGACCGGAGCGGTGAAGTTACACCCGGGGACACCGCGCGTTTCCGGGGAGCAACTTCACAATAAAAGTCATGATTCTATTTCTTAAAGGGTTAGTTCACCGAAAAGTGAAAGTTCCCTCATTAACTACTCAACACTATGATGGAGGGGGTGTAAGTGTTCCATAAAACACTTCTGGAGTCTCAGGGGTAAACAAATTATTCAAATATAATGAAAGTGAACGGTGACCACTTCCTCAAACACAACATGCCTCCATATGCCTGATTCCTCTGTGACCCACACATGACAGAGGACTTTCAGGCTAAAAAACATGGTGATAATGAGGCCGTTAACTCAGAAAGTTCAAATATAACCTCCTTAGAAAGATGCCAGATGTCCACAAAGAGACACAGAAGGATGAAACGAGAGACGCGGGACAACACATAAGAGACTGAAGAACAAAATGACCCCAAAGAAACACGTAATAACCTTTGAAAGATAGAGGATGACCATAAAGGATTTCTATACAAAGTATGTATACAGAGACTCTGCAGGGGGCCGTGGCTCAGAAGATAGTCTCAGAAGAGACTTCTTACCAGAAGGTTGTTGGTTTGATCCCCGCTACCTCCAGTCAGCATTCCTAAAAACATGCTGTGTATGAATGTGTGTGTGTGAATATGTGAATGTGCACACATTCGTACAATACGTTTGTAATGTGAAGGCCCTTTGAGTTGTGTTGATAAGACTTGTGTTGAACTTTCACAGGTTAATCCAGTTTAGCAAATTATTTTCAGAAATCAATGACAATTTTTATTTTGAAGTTAGATTCTCTCATTTCCGGTACAATCGTGCAATTCGCTGCATATCGCGTCACGCCGACGTCACTCCGCTGGAGGGTGAACGGGGGCACGTGCGTTAGCAACTTCTCAACATCTGGAGTTTGTACTAAAGAGTTTTATAGAACTCTGTAGGAAGTTAAACCTGGAACATACACATGGTCAGATGATATCTAACACAGTGAGAACATGTTCCTAAAAGTTGGAAACTCATTGGCCAATAGAAAACCCAACAACAAACAACAAAACACGACAGCTACAGATTTAAGTTGAGCAATACTTGTTGGTTCAGCTCTGTCAATGTCAATATAGCTTTTTCCTGATGAGTCATAAAGAAAGATTAATAGAGGAGAACCAGAGGTGAACAAAGGGCTGTACAATAAAAAAAACACAAAGAGAGAAATACAAGAATAAAACAGAATGAATTAAATAAAGTAAAATAAAATAAAAGAAGTGAATTTAAAACAAATAAGGACACTCTGATAAAACATGTGAGTCTTCAACTTAACCTTTAAATTTTTTACAGGAGAACATTTAATTGTAACCGGTAAACGTTTGAGTTGTTTTTATCAACATCATAGCATTTAGTCTACATTATTTTATTATTTTCTTGTATTTCACATCGGCACTTCTTTAAAATGAATGAACAAATCAAATTAAATTAACTTAATGTACAGCACCTTGGTCAGTGTTTTTAAATGGGCTGTATAAATAAACTTGACTTGATTAAATGTTGGAAAGTCTCGAGGTGGCGCAACAAACACACAAACATCATCTTCACCCCTCGGTCCTGGACTGAGTCAGGAGCAGCTGGTCCGAGGATCCCAGGGATCTGGGATATTTAATGTTTAAATACGAGAACCTTATACTATATTTGATTGGCAGCCGATGAAAGACCCTGAATGCGGCTCAAAGATAACGTCTGATATGTCAGGTTTGTGTTCTGGAGGGACTTTCTGAGAACTGTGATCAGCCTGTTTATGTGGAGGGGATAATGGCCGTCAGAGGTTGTGTTCCGTGAGCAGATCCACTCGGATGTTTCAGAAAACATGATAATCTGATCCCTGCTCTGTGACCACTGTCCTGATCCTCCGCCCCACCCACACTGTGCCCTGGTGCGGCTGTGGAACGCAGTTTAGACAGTAACCCAAGCCTGAACAAACCCAGCAGCTAAAAATACCAACAGTCAACAGAGCGTTGGCTGCTGTGGGACGGAGACAGGGGGCATGGGAGGGTCTCACATCAGGGTTGGCCGAGGGGTAAAGGGGGGGACAGCTGGGGAAAGAGACGGAGCTACTGCAAAAGACACTGAGAAAATACGAGTTGAAGTAAAGTTTAATCAACGTTTTAAGGGGATATCGCAGGAGAAGTGAAGACTGATGAACACCGAGCTGTATGAGGCCTGAACCCAAGAAGACAGAGCTGGAATATCCTCCACCTTGTGTTTCTGGAAGCCTCCACTCGTTCTCCTCTCCTGTCTCCTCTGATACGTCGCTCTCTGCCCCCGGAGATCGATGAACTTTGCCCCCGGCTTCAGGCCCCCCTCAGCAGGCCGATCCGGGCCCGGTGCCGGCGGAGGAGCCACCATGGAGAACCTGGAGAAGCAGCTGATCTGCCCCGTCTGCCTGGAGATGTTCTCCAAGCCCGTGGTCATCCTGCCCTGCCAGCACAACCTCTGCCGCAAGTGCGCCAACGACATCTTCCACGTGAGCTGCAGCAGATTCTAAGCGATTATAACATTCTTGTTTTTAATAAAATTTAAAGGTGCACCCCACCTGAAACTTCTCATCTGAGGAAGTGACCCCCTGTGGTCGAGGTCGAGGCCACAGCTCAGCTTCTTCTTACGTTTCCTCTGTTCACAGTCAGCTAACCCTCAGACCCGCGGCTCCTCCAGCATCGCTGCCAGTGGCGGTCGTTTCCGCTGTCCGTCATGTCGCCACGAGGTGGTGCTGGA
Source organism: Reinhardtius hippoglossoides (assembly GCA_006182925.3). Classification (NCBI taxonomy): domain Eukaryota; kingdom Metazoa; phylum Chordata; class Actinopteri; order Pleuronectiformes; family Pleuronectidae; genus Reinhardtius; species Reinhardtius hippoglossoides. The sequence goes on along the minus strand of CM031689.1, from coordinate 1,827,011 downwards.
CCGGCACGGCGTGTTCGGCCTGCAGAGGAACCTGTGGTGGAGAACATCATCGACATCTACAGACAGCAGGAGTCCTCCAGGTGTGTGTGCACTCGTGTTTCTCACCTCTTTGGGACCTTCTCCAGTAGAATCACTGACCTTGTGAGGACCAGTAGACCTCAATGGGACCAGAGCTCAATCATAATGTGGTAAAACGTCATTTCTGAGCTCCTGGTTGAGGTCAGATGGGAACTGTGGTTAGTTTAAGGATAGGTTTGAATTGGTCATGGTTAAATTCAGGGATAAGATTTCTGTTAGGCTGCAGGTTTTGAAAAGTCTTACTAGCACTGGATTGTAATTGTAATATTGAGTGACAACCACCAGGGGGCAGTGCTGCTATTACTGCCTCTATAACGACAGTTCTTCGTCAGCAGGGAAACAAACATACTTTACTCATTCAACCAACAGGAGCCAGTGTCTCATAGTAAATAATGATTGTGTGTTGGTGGAAATCAGCTTGAAAGCATAATTACATTTAATTAAATGTAATTCAGATGATACACTCAGAGCTGTGATGTTGTATCTGACTTGTTATTGAGGTCATATCTTTTGTCTAATTTAATTACATTTATTTTTGATTAATCTATATCTATTTCATGTCAGTAAACTTTAAACGTATTTTTCATAGTTGAGAACAGGTGAAATTCACAATCAGCAAATAAACACAAGCACGACGAAGTATTAATAAATAAAATCAACACAACAATGACTTCATTAAAACAATTACAATGCAGCATATTCCATTAAAACACACATTGCAGAGTGCAGGTGTATGGATGTGAGACTGGATCATGTGACTGGATCTTGTGAGAGAAGAAAATGAGAGAAGAGAATGGAAGCGTTGAGTTTGAATAAATAATATAATAACAATGTTCCACGTAGAAGCCTCTTCAGTGCATCTACCTCTGTTTTATAAGTGTGCACACTTACTAAACTACTGATAATTAAGTCGTCACGAGTGTAAATCTGTCACTTTCACACCAAAATAGAAGCTAAATGAGTCACTGGTAGAGAGAGAGAGAGAGAGAGAGAGAGAGAGAGAGAGAGAGAGAGAGAGAGAGAGAGAGAGAGAGAGAGAGAGGAGAGAGAAGAGAGAGAGAAGAGGGAGAGAGGAGAGAGAGAGAGATGTTGGCATCCATTAGAGACAGAAGGCCAGGGGTCTCCTCATTATCTGTGTGGGCTAAAATAGACGCGATTGTTCACAGCGACGTTCACAAATGTTCTGCAACTTGTAGTTTCTCATAATTTTTTCACGGGGGGAAACATTTCTCATGACTTAATCATCGTTTGTGTCACGGACATGCACGTCAGAGGACAAAGGACTGTGATGTTGCATAAACTCTGGGTTCCACTGAGCGGCCGTGGATCGGGAGGATCCACACGCCATAGCCTGTCCCAAGCACATACGTGTGCATGTACCAGTGTGTCTTCAGAGTGAGCTCTGTCAGAGCGGTGTTGAGGGCAGGTTATTTATGATCATGGGATAATTACATGTTTGGCAGTGAAAGGATCATCTATGTTCACAGTGACACATCTGAGAGGAAGAGTGATGTAGAACACACAAAAACACATTCTGAGATATACTATACTATACTACACTACTATACTATACTACACTATACTATACTATACTATACTATACTATACTATACTATACTATACTATACTACACTATACTATACTATACTATACCATACTACACTATACTACACTATGCTGTACTACACTGTACTGTACTGTACTATACTACGCTTACTATACTATACTACTATGCTATACTATACTATACTATACCATGCTGTGTAATGCTAAACTTTTACCATGCTATACTATGCCATGCTTTGCTATAATACACTATACTATGTTATGCGTGCTATGCTATAATATAATATATTATGGTACGCTATGATATACAATACTATACAAAACTATACTATCCTATGCTATATTATGCTATGCTATGCTATGCTATGCTATGCTATGCTATGCTATGCTATACTAATAGTCTGCCATGGTGTGTAAAGCTATCATATACTATAGTATACTATACTTTACTAGCTATGCTATAGAAAATATGTCCAAGCAACAAAATATTGTGATATTGTTTAAACCCCCAGTTTGAGCAGGAGCAGGAGCCTGTTTCCAGAATCTGAAGGTGAAACCAATGAGTCCTGCTCTTAAACTGAAAGATCACACTCCTGAAAAAAGAGAGGAACTCACAAAACCTGCATCAGCTCAGTGTCCAGAGAAGGTTTATAACAAATCCTGTAAATTCACCTTTTAGAGTGTTTTTTCCTTCAGGCTTGTAAACATGAAGCCCGAGCAGCAGCAGCAGCAGCAGCAGCTGATGTGTGACGACCACGAAGAGGAGAAGATCAACATCTACTGTCTCTCGTGCGAGACGCCGACCTGCTCCATGTGCAAAGTGTTCGGACGCCACAAAGACTGCGACGTGGCGCCGCTCGGCAGCGTCTACATGAGGCAGAAGGTGATTCAGCTCCAAACACACTCACTCATGATACTGTTTGTTCTATATTGAGGTCAGAATTCTAATCTCTGTGGACTATATCAAAGGAGAAATGATTTCAGTTCCAGGTTTCTCACGTGACCTAATCAGAATTGTGATGATTTGACCCGTAGTGACCTGATCTGAGCGTCTCGTGACCTATGACCTCACACGGTTCCCTCTGTTCCCTCTGGTTCCCCTCACACGACACCCCCTCGCCTCAGTTCAGGTGCTGTGGAGGTGAGCTGGCAGGTTCCTGAGGAGTCGAACACGCTCACGACTGAAGCGGGAGCTTGTTTAAAGGTCAAAGGACGATCACAGAATATATTCAACCGTCCAAACTCCAAGACGTGCGTGAGCGTGTTGGCGGTGACTTCTTATAACGGACGATGGCCTTTAGGAGCCAAACCTCTTTCTTTTTTTAAGTCTTCTATTCGTCGATTTCTGTTTCCTCTCCTGCTCGGATAGGTTGCAAATAGATACTGAATCTGAACTGAAATCAGGACACATCTGCACACATCTGGTCAAGCAGCCATTTAAAGGTCAGCTACAGTGACACCAAACATCGTTTTCATGCAGAATCCAACCTATTTGTCATATTTATGTAAAAACTACAGCCTGACCGATATGAGGCGGAAAGAAATTTCCACTTCCAAGATATCGGCTGATATATATATATTTGATAACCTTTTTTTTTTTTAAATGATCCCTAAGATGTTGTTTTCGAACCCTTACGATAAATAAATGTAATCAAGGTTTGATAACGTATGTGCAGATGTGAACCAGCTAAGATCAGAGCGCGAGCAGCTCCTCACCGCGGTAATCACGATAAATAAAGATTGAAATGGTTCAACTAACCGTCTTTCAGCGGTAACCATGAAACTGTTTCATCTTTAAACACCAACAAATACATAGAACTTCAATTAAGAAAATAAACGTTGTTTTTTTAGATCAAATGTAAACATAAATCTGTAAAATAAACGTTTTCTTAATTAGCTCATCGACTCACAAAGTCACACAAGGACATAGTGCAGCAGTGTTGTTATGCAGATGGCAGCAGCAGCAGTGGCAGCGGCGGCAGCGGCAGCGGCAGCGTCCGGTGTCGTATCGAGCATTTGGCTTTTGTTGACATTTCAGCGCCGGCGTCTCCTTCTCTCACTCCGTCTCTGAATCACTCATCTGAAATTCAGATGAGGCCGAGGGAAGTTGTTGATCATCTCAATGAAACAGTTCATTTCATAAACAATGTGTGCGGTTTGGATTTGGCTCGAATCCACAAGGACAGAGAGTTGTTTCGCTGATGACACGTTAAAGCTGTAACATCCATGACAACATGAAGTGATGAAGACGAGGGTCGTGTGAAGCTCTAACCTGATGCAGGCCGGTGACTCATGTTGCTTCAGCTGGTGACAGACGTCCTCATTAGAAAGTTCCCAGAGTGCATTTCCTCTTTAACTGAACTTTTCACCAGCATGTGGATCCGCATACAGATGATCGTGTCGACTGGTCGAGACTCGTCCAGAGATTTCAGGAGTTTGTTCCGGAATAAACGCCGAAAACTTTTTGTCCTGTTTGCAGACGGAGCTGAGCGACGGCATCGCCATCCTGGTCGCCAGCAACGACAACATCCAGGCGGCCATCTCTCAGCTAGAGGAAATATGCAACACTGTGGAGGTTAAACACACACACACACACACACACACACACACACACACACACACACACACACACACACGTGACCTTTGACCTTTGACCACTGAAATCTAATCAGTTCATCTTTGAGTCCAAGTGACAACTGGTCAGAATTTGAAGAGGTTCTCTGAAGGCAACCTTGAGAAATCATGTTCAAGAGACAAAAAACATTTGTGAGACACCCTTGACCGTTGACCTTTGACCCTTGACCCTTGACCACCCAAATCGAATCAGTTCATCTGTGAGTACAAGTGAACGTTTGTGCCAAATTTGAACGGATTCTCTCGAGGCGTTGTTAAGATCACACGTTCACAACGCAAACAAATTATCACACTGACCTTTGACCTTTTCATCTGCATTCGTCTGTTTAGCAGCATGACGCTAAATTAGGGAGGAGCTAAGAACATTTCAGTGAGGATCTGGATCAGGGGGCGGATCTTTAACAGGACGTCATATATATTTAATTCATTCCAACTTCCAGGAGAGCGGCCGGCGGCAGAGGGAGCAGCTCGCCGCCCACTTCGACGGCCTGGTGTCCGTCCTGGAGGAGCGGAAGCAGGCGCTGGTCGGTCGCGTCTCCAGAGAACAGGACGACAAACTGAAACACCTGCGATGCCTCATCCGTCGGCACGGCGACCACCAGGAGGCCGCGGTGACGCTGGTGGAGTCGGCCATTCAGTCCATGGACGAGCCGCACATGCCTCTGTTCATCCAGGTGGGCCACGCCTCACAGGTGCTGCTGTTACGGTTTAAAATGTTATATTTCTTTGTTAAAATAACTGCAGTGATTTCATTTAAGCTCAGTTTTTATTGAAATGAAGACAATGGACAAGATTTTATATTTCATGATCGATTTAATTAATGTTTAATTTATTAAAGTAGTTCCATTGGCATGAATTGAAATAAAGGTTTTAAAAGTTGTGTCAAAAAAGGCAATAATCATAATCATAATAATAATGGAGAAAAAAGCAACTTAATTCTAACTAATAATGAAACCAATAATATTATAATACATCTAGAGAAACATAAATAATAAAATAAATTATGGCCACTCAGCATTCGAGCAAAAGAAATGGCTGAAAGGTAGATTTTCATTTTCCATGTAAAGATACATGGAAACACTCTCCGCTCTATAATTTATATAATTTGGAGCATCTGTTGTCAGAGATGATGCAAAAACAATAACTGTGAACAAGTGTATACATATATATTTGTTTAATAAAACAACTTCCTCTGCCTCCCTGAATACGAAGAGCTTCAGTTCGTCGAGATTCCTTCATGAAAAAAATCCTCCAACACAATTTGAGAAGAGAATAAAAATCATAAAAAGGTGAAATGTTGCCTGAAGAGCCGACATCGCACAGTTCGCTCCGTCCTTGTTGTTGTTGTTGTTGTTGTTGTTGTTGTTGTTGTTGTTGTTGTTACTGAATCCAGCCTCTTTCCTGCCGACGCGTCACGTCTGCGTCACCGCGTCTCCTCGGAGGAAACGCTGTTTGTTCTGAGACTCAGGTGTTTCATATTCGGCCTCACGCTCCGTCAGAGCAGCTCGTGGAGAAGATGGAGTCGCTGGACGCCGCCTGTAAACGCCGCCACGTCGTCCTGGCAGCGCTTCTTAAAGTTTTGATTCAACACGCTGACTCACTCCATCCCTTTTCCTCTGTTCTGTCTCATTCACAGAGCGCCGCAGCCATTCTGGAGACGTGAGTCCCCGTCGTCCTGATTCTGCATGAAGTCTTTGATTGAATCATCGGTTTGAACTTGTCCCGAAGTCCGTCTGTCTCCTACAGGGGCCAGTTTCTCATCTGCACGTTTCATACATGGAGGCTTTATTATTTATTTGAAGGATTTATTATCAGGCTCAGATTTCAGTATTTTCTTCTTGTCTATCACAAAGACAAATTCCAATCAGCTGGGTTCACGTGGCAATAAAGTATAAAGTCAAACATCAGACTTAATTAAATACATTTGACTGAAAATACGCTCGTAATGTGCTTTCACTTCTTTGAAATGATAATTAATCTGAGGAATGAATCCATATAACAATGTTTTCACTTCAGTTTTCATCCTTCACAGGTCACATGTTCCTCATGTGACCTTCTACCAGTACACACACACACACGGATTGAGATGCAGATACACAACTCTCCACACACACACACACACACACACACACACACACTACAACACAGGTCCCACAGTTTGTCATATCCAACACAAATTACAGGGTCCAGAACATTGTGATTAAAATTCATGGAACAAGGACAGATGGAAAAAAAACTAACTCTATAATTTATATTAAACATGATAAAAGCCACTGGTCCTTTCCTTTCACATTAGCCTGTCAGTGAGTGTGTGTCTGAACATTGTGTGTCGGACATTTAGTCATTTCTTATATATTATGTAGACGACGATCCTCCTGCTGCCGAGAGATCGAAAACCCAAACCGCGCCGGCGTCAGCGATCGGCCTCACGGGACCCGGACCGGAGATTAGTGTGTGTTTGGTTTATCGATACTTCGACATCAATAACTTGTGACACGGACGTTTCGCCTGGTTCGATATTTATCCGTCAAATGTACCGATTCACAAGTTGCACGTTGAGTCTGTTTTATTTCTCCTCGGCGTTTGGTTTGGTCTGATGATGTTTGAGAGGAGTTTAATTGAAATAGATCAAATCAGACACAGACGTAAACATTAGGACGTTAATGCTTTTGGTCCCTGATAAATGTAATAGAATAAAAGCTTTATAGGAAATATAAACTTTGACAACTTGAACCCTGGAGTTTTCTCACCTGTGTGTGTGTGTGTCGACAGAATGGCGGCGACGGCGAGGGCCTCGGACATGGAGCGTCCGGAGCTCGGCTACGAGAGCATGAGCCACTTCTCCATCGACACTGACGACCTGACGGACCTGTTACAGAACATGGACTTCTGCTCTGGTATTTAGAGAAGAACATATACATGTTACAGATGTGATGGTGTGGATGGAACATCTGTCCTTCGTACGGAGGAAGCATCGAACTCCTCCTAAAGAATCCGTTTGTCTAAACGTTCTACTCACAAACTGCACATGTTTGATGAATAATAAATTCCACTCAGTCAACATCTCACACAGGGAAACAAAGACCTCGAGGATTAGACACAATTTCCTTTAGGCTCCGTTTACACAGGTTCGAATAGAGCTGTTTACTGTGTGTGTGTGTGTGTGTGTGTGGTGTGTGTGTGTGTGTGTGTGTGTCTGTTTTCAGGTGTGGGAGATGAAGAGGACTCTGAAGACGTGGGAGAAGAGTCAGAACTTGACTTTAGCTGCAGATACTGAGACCGAACCACAGGTAACTGTTTCCTTTTCAGTCATTTGGATGTTTTAGAAAGTGGAGTTTGAGTTTCTCTGGGGGAGATGGAAGCTGTTTCTGATCTGGATCTCCTCACTGACCCGCACGGATGAATTGATCCGGTTTATCTGGACCACAGCTTTGTGGTGAGTTTGGTTCTGGTTTGAGAAAACGCCACAGTCCTCACATTAGTTATTATACGAGAATAAAACAGTTCATCCTAAACCACAAAGAGCCTTAAGGGCAGAGAGAGAGTTCAGTCTCCTGATGAAACACACATTTAAATTCCCTAGATCCACATTTTCATTTGGATCATTCAATGTGAAATAGTGCGAATGTGTCAGAGCCTGTTTATAGATGTTCTCGTCGGGCGGCTGATGAATTGTAATATTTGTACGATCGGCACCAGCAGCAGAGCGGACGTGTGAAATCATCTCTTACGTAAAGTGAGCGGAGAGGGAAGGATTCCCCTCGTCCACTCCGGAGAGGAGACGGCATCAGTGTGTTCATGCTGAGTCAACAACAACAACAACAACAACAACAACAGCAGCAACAGCATCGTCCTCCTCCTCCGCCGCCGAGCAGGGACATGAGGCCGGGGAGAGTCACTGGTGATTCTGTAGATGATCTCATCTTCTTCGTCCTTTGTTCCTCGCTGCAGGTCCCTGCTGCTGCGGCGCCGAGGAAACCAGCCGGAGATGGAGGTTCATCACAATCCTCCAGGAAAAGAGTCCACACAAGACAACATCAATCAATCCATCAGTCAGATTCTATTTGTGTAGAAGTCATATTCACAGTCACAATTTGGGTGATTCAACTTTAAGTATAAGTATAAATGAGGAGACATATATGTGCAACCTGGTTTTAATGATAATCCACGATTCATGATCACAGTCCCTGGATCTGCAACGACAAAGCACAAGGTCTCCTGGGAGGAAGTCGAGTCAGTCACATGCATTGATGAGACGTTAAAGTGATGAAGAGGAGGAGGAGGAGGAGGAGGAGGAGAAGCTCCATGTGCCCCCCCCCCCCCCTGACAATCTAGAGCTGGTCCAACCCGAAACAGCTCAAACCCATAATCTGTATCCAAAAGGCTCCTAAACGTAGAGAGGCTGTTTGCCCCCCCCCCCCCCAGACTTAAACTGGGAGATGATTCCAGAAGAGAAGATGAACGGTCAGAAATCGTACATTCATAAACCTCATGCGTGTGTTTCCTCCTTCAGACGCAGGAAGTCCGACAGTTTTTACCTCCCACGTCGTTTCCTTTTGTTCATTGTGTGTAAATATATCTGCCTGTGTGTAGCTGACAGTGGATTTAACTCTGTGGGAGGGAAACGATTCTCCTTCATGTGTGTTTTCATTCAGGATCTAAAGCCCTTACACAGCAGAGGATCCTGTAAAGTCCAGTGTTTGAGTTGAGTCAGTAACTCGTGTAATAACATGTTACGTAAATAAAAATCAAAGTCTACGAGATAAATTCTTCCTTTGAATTGAGATTTTTAATTAAAAACAGCAATTCACACGGGTTAGAGCGATGAAACTGTTTATTGTCTTTTATGAATGCAGAAGAAGAATTGTGCTTTTTTTTTTCAATGGATACGAAACAGAACGACTGTATAGGTTGAGCAGGATGTAGAAACGAGTGGGTAGATAATCGTATTACTGTAGGTATGGAAATGATGTTGTTTTTGTTTGTGGGGGGGGATTCTGAAAGAGGTGTGTGTGCGTGTGTGTGTGCGTGTGCGTGTGCGTGTGCGTGTGCGTGTGTGTGTGTGTGTGTGTGTGTGTGTGTGTGTGTGTGTGTGTGTGTGTGTGTGTGTGTGTGTGTGTGTGTGTGTGTGTGTGTGTGTGTGTGTGTGTGTGTGTGTGACCAGGACAGGAGCCATAAGAAAAACAGGAAAGAAGAAATGGTTCACGTTCATGGTCACGTGAGGAAACCCTGTGGTCGGGTGATGAACTGAAGGGAGGCGGGAGGCGGGCGAGGGTCCACAGATAATATGTTCATTAAAATAATTATAATAAAATGTTTTTAACTCAAAAAAACTAAGAATCTAAAAAGTCATTTTTTTGTGTATAAAAATTTACAGAATTATCTGTTGATGAATGAACACTGTCCCTATCCCATAATAAATACATAAACAAATAAACGTGACTAAAAGGTTTTGCTGCTTCAGATAAGAAGATTAACACATGTCCTGTACTTGGCTGGTTAGCTTAGCTTAGCACAAAGACTGGAAACAGGGGGGAACTGCTAGCCGGCCTCTGTCCAAAGGTTTGTTTGTTTGTGTGTTTATTCGCCGGATGACACAAAAACTGCCGGACAGATTTCTTTCGAATCTTGCTTGAAAGATGTCGTGTGAGTCGGAGAAGAACTCTTTACATTCTGGTTCTGATCCGGATTCTTTCACATTGTGACAAAGGGCATTTTAATGAGAATGAAAAGTTAAAGGTCATTTTCAAAGTTCAAAGACTAAATCAGAAATCAGAAAGTTTGGAGACATGGAAACAGATGAATCCACTGATCTGCTCTGATCTGCTCCAGAGTCGGATTCAATTTTCATTTCTCTTTTGTGGATATGGAAAATTGAACCTGATGTTTGTGCCACAGAAATTCATATATCACCATAAATATCAGGATTCAGCCGTTTGTCGAAATACGTTCTCATAACTAAGTTGTCACTCATCTTATCTATCTTATCAAATAGAAGAACATTAGAGGACAGACACAATAAGTTGTCTTTCATAATCCCGTAGTTAAAACACATTTATCACAGAATCAAACAGGAAGGTTTTTCTTTTACTCCAAACTTGTTTATTATAAAATATAAATGGCAAAAAAGCAGATATTTTTCATTTCATTTGCTAAAACAAAGAGAACGTGATCCGAGTCAGACACGAGCGTTCACACAGACAAATCAAGCTTTTTTTGTGGTTTTTGTTTACATGTAGGTTTGCATGCTACAGCGGTTACAGTACAGGTGATGCTGCTCAACGTGGGGGGGGGGGGGGGGACAGACAGAGGACAGAGGACAGAGGACAGGGGGAAGCTGATGGTGTCGGACAGAGGAGCGACAGGTGTTCTTCAGCCTCAGAGGACGAAACGAGGGGTTCGTGACATTAGATCCTGGAGCGATGACGGGAAACAACCAAGTTATACTCAACACAAGTGTTTTCTAAATTCCTCTCAGCACCAGAAGTGTTTTCTCAGAGTTTTCACTAATAAGACATATTAGTCATCGGGGGGGAAATGTGAGTGAGTTCAGGTTCTTGTCTGGTTCTAATCTCATGGAGGGTGTCAGTAATTACAAGATCCATAATGTAACTCTCATTATTCACACGGATTTATCGCCGAGGGTAAATATCACCATCCCAATTAACAGCAGGGTCACACGGCACACTGACGAGAAATGGGTTCGGCTCAAGTTTAATCAAATGTCAAACTTTAATCTAACCCAGTGATTAATTCAAATGCAAATGACTTGTCAGTGTAGACACTTTAGTTAAAGCTTCCTCTGTGGAAACACTCACACGAACCAGGAACCAGCGAGTGTTACCTGATTGTGCACAGACATGATTCAGAAGTGTGAAAACCAGTGATGATCCTTTGGTCCACCAGGAGTCCAGCAGTGTGGGGGGGATGGGGGGCTTGATGGGTGAAGGCAGGGGTGAGGCCAGTGGGTGTGAGAGGGGGGGGGGGGGGGGGGGAGGGTGTCTGAGATGTCCGTTCCCATATTCTCCAACAAAGTTCTTAAACAACACCTACGGTTTTACATTTTACTCGCATATGCTGTGGTGCGTAATTTGGCACCAGCTGTGCGTAAAATGGCACGGAGAGGAAGGCAGGCGCACCAACACACACTAATGTCCGCGGGGGAGTTTTACCTCCCGACCTCGTCGAGCAGATTGCGGTTGATCTGAGCCTGCTCCCTCTCGCCCTCCATCTTGGCCATCTGGATCATATTCCTCAGCATGTGGAAGGTCAGGTCGATGGACAGCGCCGGGTCCTCGCTGCGCTTCAGCAGCTGCACCGCGTTCCTCAGCGCCGCCTCCTCGCCCCCCTCCGCTGCCTCGGCGGGCTGCAGGTGGAGAGGCTCCGGGTTCCTCCTCCGGAGAAACCTCAGGATGTTGTCGCCCAGCAGGTCCGAGGCGGCGCTGTCCCCGGCGGCGGCCGCTCGGAGCAGCTCCTCGTCCAGTCGCTGCGTCTGGAGGCGCCCGCTGCCATCCAGCCAGCCGGGGGGGGAGCGCGGTCTGCCGGCGGCGGGGAGGAGGTGTGATGAGAGGAGGACGGAGGAGAGGAGCAGGAGCAGGGAGGCCGGCTTCATGTCCTGGAATTTAAACACGACTCGTTATTAGAGGAATGTTGATGAAATGATCAAACTCATATAAACAGGTTGTTGCTCAGCTGCAGCTTCTCAGACCGAAACCTGAGGAAAGTTATTGTAATTTCATTTTTAGGGCATTTTAAGTTTCACATTATCTTCCCTCCAGTTGTTATTTGCTTTCAATAACATTGAACTTTCTTTATTCAGAAGCCTTTTTGCTTTTGCTTTTGCTAATTTCCAGATTTGACAGTTTCTTATTTGTGTCTTGAAATGTAAAATGTAAAAGGTTGAATGAACGAAGCACGTTATAGTGAAGAAAGACATTAAACGATCTCACGTGCATCTTAAATGCCACTTTCCTGGATAACTCGGATTTGAACAGTGAACCCGCGGAAAGACAGAAAGATGTGACCGAACCTGAACGACTTCAATAAAGTGTGATACTCACGTTGTTCCGTCCAGATGCTGCAGCTGAAACTTCGGAGTCCAGGTGAGGGTTCGGTCCCAGTGCGCAGCTCAGAGAGGACGCGGCGCTTTATACGTCCAGTCCGCGCCTCTGACGTCACAGCCCGGAGCCCAGACAGCGGTTTGCAAAGTGGACGAGTGTCGAGTCACAGAGTCAATGAGGGAATGAATCAGTCCATCCATCCATTCATCCATCCATCCATCCATCCATCCATCCATCCGTCCATCCATCCGTCCATCCATCAGGGCTGAGGCAGCTCTCAGGGGAACAAGAGGAAGATCCAGGAGGATTGAAACCTTCCTGGATGAAGGGATGAGGGAATGAGGGAAGGAGGGAAGGAGGGATGAGGGAAGGAGGATGATGGAATGATGGAAGAGAGAATGAGGAGAGGAGGATGAAGGGATGAGGGAAGGAGGATGGGATGAGGGAAGAGAGAATGAGGGAAGGAGGATGGGATGAGGGAAGAGGGAAGAGAGAATGAGGGAAGGAGGATGGGATGAGGGAAGAGGGAAGAGAGAATGAGGGAAGGGGGATGAAGGGATGAGGAGAGGAGGATGAATGAATGTAGCTTTAACCCTTTTCTTCTTCTTCTTCTTCTTCTTCTTCTTCTTCTTCTTCTTCTTCTTCTTCCAGGAAAAGAGGAGAAAGTCTTGAGTTGATTTCTCACTTCATCTTTCAAGAGAAATATGAAGTTCCATCATTTCTGAATATAAATGAAACGACGATGAAACATCAGAAACTTTTCTCTCAGGGCTGAATGAGTGGATTCCTCCGGGAGCTGTCCCTGGTGCTGAAGCAGCAGGTTATATATATATAATACAGGATTATCCATAAACTATACAACCTTAAAGTGACAGTTTAAACTTCATTCACCATCATTAACGACTCAGGCTCTTTGCATTTACTGTAAATTCACACAGATACGATTTGTGAAGATTATTCTACAAAGGAAGTTTCCCAATAACTTTAATCATATCTACACGTTCGGATGTAGAAACTGAAGAACGGACACGACTCACGCATCAGGAACAATCTGCCTCGTGCTTCATGTTCAGATTAAACTGTGGAAGCCGATTCTGTTCATCCTCATTTAATCACCTGATATTTAAAAAACACACCGAGTCTCAGCGCTGAAACTGAAATGTTTCATATCGCACAGATGGGGAAGAGGCTGTTTGGCAGATTTTCACTGGATCCATCAGACGGTTCTGTTTACTGTTCCCCGAAGAGCGTTGTGTGTGTGTGTGTGTGTGTGGTGTCTGTGTGTGTGTGTCTGTGTGTGTAGTTAATTTGGTCGCCAGCCTCCACATCCGTCCAAACAAACAAACCATCCAAAGCTAAGTTGGCTACCAAAGTTAGCGAGGTCAAACACCAATGAACTTTGATTTCATATTAAAACCGTTTATCTAGGTATAACTAAATATTCATAAATACATTCTTTATACTTCCTGTGTCTGTTTTGTTGTTTTGTGGTTTTGTGGTTTTGTGACGATAGGAAATCATTTAAAAGCCTCGAGAGTTAAATGAGCATAGAAACATTTTGGGGAATTTGTTTTGATTGATATCACTCATGTCTGTGGTCGGCTGGTTTGCTTAGCTTAGCACAAAGACTGGGAACAGGGGGAAACTGTTAGCATGGCTCATTAAAGGTAGTAAGCTAGGCTAACTGGCTGCCATACAGACATTGGGTGTTTTTTTTGGGAGGTATTCAGCTGCAACGTGACACTTCACCACTAGATGTCACTACTTCCTACACACTGTACCTTTAAGACTCGAACGTTGACGTGAAAGTTACACGACTGTTGAAAACTCATATTTACGATCTGACAAGAACTCGGCATTAGACACGTGTTTATTTACTTGAGGGAACATTCACAAAGACTGTTGCTTACTCATCACTCAGATCATCTACATTTACAGTTTAACAACATATACATTATATATATATATATATATTAACCTTTGTGTTTCCTTTCCTGAGGATTGTTAAGAAGACATTTTGGGAAACATTGGAAAAGAGTAACTAGAGGAAAAGTACACAGAGGAATCACATAAAGAAAATATATTAACTCAAATATAATATGAGAAATTCATGAAAATACAGAAAATCTGATTAAAGACAAACTAAACAATGTCAGAATTAACCTGCAACAACTTATTAAATTCCTTATAAACACAGTAGGTGTAAATGTACGAGTGTGTGTGTGTGTGTGTGTGTGTGTGTCTGTGTGTGTGTGTGTGTGTGTGTGTGTGTGTGTGTGTGTGTGTGTGTGTGTGTGTGTGTGTTGGTCTCCACTGTACGAGTGTGTGTGTGTGTCTGTGTCTGTGTGTGTCTGTGTGTGTGTGTGTGTCTGTGTGTGTCTGTGTGCGTTGGTCTCCACTATCAATTCACATTTCCGTAAATAAACTTTCACAGACGTTTCCGCAAATTCAAGTTTGACTTTCAAGTGAGAATTTGTCATTCAGAGGAGTCGAGCACTTTCACTCGACCTTTATACATGACTCAGTTTTACACGTCACAAATATCACAAGAGCTGGAAGCCTAAAGGAAGATACACACACACACACACAGACTGACACAGACACACACACACAGACACACACACACTACAAATGAGTGTTAAGTCGTCATCAGCAGCAACAGGCTGCACTGTGAGCGTCCTTCACATCTTGTTGGCCTTCCAGGTCAGGTAGGAGTTCCAGGCCACGGCAACAAGCTGGACCACGGCCAACCTGCGAGCCGGAGGAGAGTGTTGGTTTTGGACGAGGTAAGAAGAAGTTCAGGCTATAATATATGATAATACTACATCCCATAATATAATAAGCTACTTCTTCAGTCTTTCTCTCCTGCACAGAAAACTCTGACGCTCCTGAAACACCTCGTTAGTTTTTCCAGATTATTTTCAAGTACTAACACAAATCAAAAATGATCGACTTCAATATGTCTCCTTTAAGAAAATAGCTTTCAGAATAATAATAATAATAATAATCAAGATCTGAGTCTCATTCTCTGCACTTGATATAAAGTGAAACGTGATGAATGTTTCAACGTTGACGAACTCAAACGTTTACCTGTGCTGAAGCGGAATGAAGTAGAAATTTGCGATCTGCACCGGAGGCCACAGCTGAAAGACAAACAGAAACCACCAGGGGGCGCTTTAAAACACACGAAACACAATATTACACTTCAAGTGAGAATATATTCCAATCACTAAGTTAACTTACGTAGTAATTTGCGACCAGGGCGTCTGGGTAGTCCTGTGAACAGAGGAACGTGGATCAGAAACATTTCACCAAACATCCAGAAGCTGAAAGAAGCTCCGACGATTCAGCTCCGAAAAACAAGGAGATTGTTTTTTGTTTTCGAGGCGAATTCACAAAAGTATTTCAGAAATAAAATTGGTTTATAAATCAAGAGGAATCAGACTCACGACAGAATCTGAACGTCTCAGATCCCAAACAGTCCCTGAAGTTCATATCTCATTAATATCATAAATATGTCAGATCTGTTATTCCACTGGGCAAACAGTGAAAACCTGAAGGTTCCTTCTCAGGTTAAAGAAAGTGAAATAAGAACTGTGATGAGTCTTCTCTCACCGATGACACGTCCACAAGTTTCATGGAAACACGTTGGACGAGGTTTTTAAAACCACATCGTCTCCAGCGACTGAAGCTGAGACGTCTTTTTTAAAACGTTATATTTTTACATAAAGTTTGAAATGTTTGCAGTCGTCTCCCTTTTCTAACTTTATTATATTTAAATATTTAACTGTCGAGGTTCAAATTAGTTCAAATGTATTTAATCGTGATTAGGAAAACATTGTTTTTTGTTAAATGGGTCTTTTTGACAGTAAATATGAAAGAACAGAGTTTACACAACCCCCCCCCCCCCCCCCCCACACACCACACACACAGGATCTAACAACCCTAAAAACCCTGTGTCATCTTCTTTAAAGGTCACCTCCACATGTCTCGACATATAAAAACAACGAGCCAATGTTCCAGCCTCGATCTTTCTGCTGCCTGTTTGGATTTTGTTGTTTTCTAATTACGGTCGAACAAGCGACTTCGCCACCGGAGGTGAAGCCGCCGCCCGTCAGGAGCTCGTCAGACGCTGGAGGGAACCAGACGCTGGAGGGAACCAGACCTTTCGAGCGGCTGTGATTGGCTGCTGACCTGGCCAGGTGAGTCGTCCCCCCCCATATGTCAGCTGGGATTGGCTCCAGCTGATATAATAACAATAATAGTATATACACCTATATGGTTCGTATGAGGAACCAAACCAAGACAGCGTTCGAGACTCGAGGTGAATCAATCCTTTAATCAACGGGCCGTCTGATTGGCCGGCGGCTCCATTAATCCCCCCCCACATTTCCTCGGGGCCAGACGTCGTGGTAATGAGCAGATTCGTCATTTATTTTCTGTCCTTTCTGACATTTACCAGTTTGGCCTTTCAGCTCCCCGCACCCCCCCCCCCCCCCTCCCCCCCCCCTTAGTAAATAATTGATGATGATCAGCGGCGTGTTGGGTAAGCAAGGCGGTGACGGACGTTTGAGCAGCTGGCACAAGACGACAGTTAGCACTGACCTGGCATACAGACACACACACACACACACAGACACACACACACAGGAATGAGTCACTCTGGTTATTTCCACGGTCCACCCCCCCCCCCCCCCTCCTCCCTCCATCACACAAAACAGTTTCTAATAATGAGGGGAGGTGAGTGTTGGAGGTCAGACGCTGAAAAAAAAGCCAAACTTCCTCCCTGTGTTCTCTCATTTTCATGTGTTGTGTTCGTACATAAAACCCACTGATCGTTTACTGACCTGGTCCAGAGTCAGTTACTGTCACGTCTGAAGTTTAAAGACCAGGTTACATCAGGTGCTTAAAGGTCACGCTGTTGTTTTTAAAAAAACGACTCAGGGAGACGAGACGGGGAAACCTCTGCAAGTTGAACTCAGTATTCACCATGTGCATCAATTTACTGACGATTAGTTCACATTCTGTTCTTAATTCTGACTTAATATGATAACAAATGTGTGTGTGTGTGTGTGTGTGGTGTGTGTTGTGTGTGTGTGTGTGTGTGTGTGTGTGTGAACCCTGTGTCGTGCTTCTAATGCAGCGCTCATGAATAAAACATGTGCTGAGGACACATCGGGTCAAACCCGAACCTTTAACCCGAGGACAGAAACATTTGAGCCTGAGAGCTTTTCAACATTTCTTTGGATAATAAACAGTTCATGGGACAAACCTCCGAAACAAGAGAAGAAGAATCTTGAGCGTGAGGTTCAATGAAAAGTCAAATTACCCTCTTGAGCTTGGTGACGTTGTCGTCCAGCGTCAGTCCGTTGAGAGCGCCGGAGATACTGAGGAACGCCCCCAGGAAGCACGGAGCGAAACACAACTACGACCATAAAAACATAAAACATTAAAATTCATTAGTTGTCTATTAATGAACTTGAGGGACATGAAGTTTATTGTAGCTCCTGATTAAATGTGTGTGTGAGTCACATGCAAACAACAGCATATCATCAGCATAGAGTTTAACGTTCAACCTACGTAAACTAAATAAACCAAACACCAAGTTTTGTTTTGTTTTGCGTCCTCAGAATCAGAAGTTTCATATAAATCTCACAAATATACATGAACTGTATTTTCTCTGCAGTGGATTTTGTATATTTTGCTTCACTCTGACGACGCTCAGAGGAAACGTGATGAAAACACGTCGTCGGACTCTGGTCTCTGTTGCTCTGGTCTCTGTTGCTCTGGTCTCTGTTGCTCTGACGCAGGAAGACGCCGCTTCGCCTTCAATCAAGTCACCAAATGGTTCTTTGGGTGATTACGCGTACGGCGGCGGCAGCGTGCAGCCGGTGTGACCGCGGAACTATTCGAGCATACGAGCAAACACTTTACGTTAAACATTTATTAGAGGGACGTATTGAAAGCGCTGAAGTCGTCCTGTGGAGGTTTTATCTGTTCTGCTGTGGTTTTGTTCAATCAACCACCAGGGGGCAGAGTGAGGAGAGGAAAACAGGCAGTATTTACTTTTACTAAAGTAGAGAAGTTACTGTGGTTCTTACTTTTACAGTTGGTCGTCGTTAGCATATTTTTGTCTATTTATTTGTACTTTTACTTTAGTAAAATGTTTGAGTACTTCCTCCACTTCATTCTTGTCTGT
This sequence comes from Reinhardtius hippoglossoides, assembly GCA_006182925.3. NCBI lineage: Eukaryota > Metazoa > Chordata > Actinopteri > Pleuronectiformes > Pleuronectidae > Reinhardtius > Reinhardtius hippoglossoides. The sequence goes on along the minus strand of CM031689.1, from coordinate 1,808,474 downwards.
TTGAACAAATGATAAAATATAATAAATTAGAACTAATGAATATTTTTACTACTGATTAAGTCAGTCTGTTTTGTTTTGAAGAAGAAGAGGAGGAAGAGTGAGGAGGAAGGGGAAGAGGAGGGGGAAGAAGAGAGAAGGAAGAAGAAGAACAGAGAAGAGGAGGGAGTGAAAGAACAAAAGGAATAACAGAGGAGGGAGGAGGAAGAGGAAGAGGAAGAGGAAGAGGAAGAGGAAGAGGAGGAAGAGGAAGAGGAAGAGGAGGAGGAACAAAGTTTTCGCAGTAGACGAAGAAGTTAAACATTTTGTCGTCACCTGATCAAGCAGCATTTTCTTCATAGCCGAACTTTTACTTGCTCCCACGACCAGTTTGTCCAGAACTTTGTACCAACTCCCAACGACCGGACCCTTGAACAGAAAAACACATCTTCCTCTTTCACATAAACACATTTTATAACCGTGACATTTACTCTCACTCAGGTTTAAACAGTCCGATGAAACTTAATCACAACACAAACTGTTTAACAGACGTTTCGAACCTCGGCTGCAGAGAAATGAAACGTAAACTAACAAACGATATGAATCATTAATAAATGAGGGAGAATGAATAATAAAACAGCTGCATGTGGATGGATGAAGATATTTACAGCTGCTGGAGAAACATTTGAGTGAAACGTAGTAAAGTGGATCCTGAGCGAGGCCGAGGAGACGAGGCGGCTGATTGGTGGAGCCTAAGGCGATTATGGAAATATAAATAAACTTTGTCTTTGTCACTGCGATGAAGAAGAGATTTGTGCAGCTGTCACGGGATGAGTGAAATATGTGAATCCACAAACGTACAAAAGGCTTGAACATGTAACACGTAAATACATAAACACCAGAATAGAAAAACACGTCACACACAAACCTGACGACACGTGTGTTTATCATAGAGCTGCAAACGTGAATCAGATTGTGAATTAACAGATTTAGTTTTCTTCTCATATTAAACAAATAAACGTTTAATAAACATTTTTACATTAAAAATCTAATATCCCTTAAATAATATTCCATGTGTCCTGAGTATAGACTGTACATAAAGATGGACGACTCATCAGAAGTGAAGCCAAAGCATCTGGATCGCCACCTGGTGGCCGGCTGCAGTATAGCTCATGAACCCGGCCTCCTCCGTGTTAGCAGACGGGACATGGACCAAACTGAAAAAGACCTTTTGTCAAATTTACATTTTAATCCTCGTGGTCAGAAACTCATTCAGCTACACGGCGAGGGAACTCACCACGAAGAAGAAGCCGATGCTCATCATCTTCGCCGTCCGCTTCACGTTGTGTTGAGCGAGTCCTCGTCTCTCGATCAGCTGTTGGGAGACGACATCACCAACTCCCACTAGAGAACCTGGGGGGGGGGGGGGTAATATTATTATATTATTAATTAATCCCTGTGGATAAGAGATGATGACGGAAAATCACGTTGGATGTTTTAACAAGTCGTTGTTATCACGGGTTCAAAGCCACTTTCACTGAGAGTTTGATTTAAAGAAATTCATATAATACATATACATATAAATACAAAGCAACTCAAAATTCTTATTTAGGCAATTTTACAACTGTAACTCTACTAATTACTTTTCCATCTATTTAAAATTGAAATCGTGTTTGAGATGAACTATGCATGACGTCATCTTCTTTATTCTTCTTCCATTTAAAAAAACCCCACAAACAGACAGAAACGTGTTTGTTAAATGTTTTCGTGAAGATGATTATGAATCGTGCAGCAGCTGAAACGAGCTCGAGCCTCGTTGAACAAACAACATAATGAAAAAAGTCATAATTTAAAGAGCTGCTTCTTTTTTATTTAAGATCAATATTCTTAAAAACACTGATTATAAGTTTTATTTTCTGTTTTTATTTTTAGCCCTGACTGTTCTCATGTATCAGGAGCACACTGCCGCCATCTAGAGGAGGTTTGACGTAGCTGCACTGGCCCAAACAAACAGGTTCCATCAGTTTATTGATTGTTGTTGTTGTTGTTGTTGTTGTTGTTGTTGGTTAAACAAACAGATTGGGGACTACGCAAAATTACTCAACAATCACCAAGAACAGGGTGATTTTTCCCGGGTTAATTCCTGGATCCTGACGAAAGGTGCTGGTACTGATGAGTGTGAGTCGGTGCAGATCCAGTTCAAAGTCTGGGTGTAGTGAATCTAAACGTGTTTCCACGAGGAGACGGGTCAGAAACCTGCAGCTGATAATCCGGCTTCAGACATGAAGCTGGATTTAAGTCAAGGGACCTGACGGAGGAACCTCGGTGGAGGTTTGAGTTTAATTCTTGTCGTTACAGCTTCTTTAAACTCATCCGGATGAAGCTGCTCACAAACAAGTTCAAAGTTCTGCGTCTGTGTTGACTTAAAAACCGAGGTTCTCTCAGAGAGCAAAGGTCGAAGATGTCGGATCCCGACAGTTTCTATAAACTCCTGAGGATGAAGCCGAGCCTCTGACCCGTTGTGTGGTTGAATGTGACGAGTGAGACACGAACCTGCCGTCACGATCTGGACCGTCCAGGGGTATCTGCTCATCAGGGCCTGGTAGGACCTCCACAGACCGGCCATCCTCCTGCTGAGGGGTCACCACACAGGTCTCACAGGTCAACTGCTTACACAACACCAGGAGAGGGAACTACACCATTTAACACAATTAATGTTTCACTCCCAAGTCAGTTTGCATTTCAGGAGAGAGAAAGTAGATTTAAGAGACACAATGAGACGCGTTTCAATGTTGGTGTTTGATTCTGGATCAATAAAAGTGCCTTTGAAGATTAAAGAGGATTAAAAACATGAATAACTTTGTTTGTTTTGCTTTGTTTGAACAGAACGATATGAACAGAAATGTAAGACAAACATCTCTGCCTCTTCAGTCACTTTACTCATTAACTGACATGTGAATTAAATTAATAATGTTTCAAGTTCCAACCCCCCCCCCCCCCCCAGCAGCCAATGTGACTCAAATCAAGCGCCCCTGCTAATCAGTTCCCTTCCACGATCCATCACAGAAGGTTGATTAGTTTAACTGCTCCGATCTGCAGGAGCTTTTATTCTCAGAGGAGAATTGAACATATAACAAGAGGAGACATCACGTGTCTCTAAGTTATATATCTGCTGTTTAACTTATACAAGTCCCAATGGGTTCCATCTTTACAAACAAACTGATTTAAAGTTTAGATTTCATCAACCTGAGATATTCGAGGTGCCCGAATTGAAGAGTGAATTCAACTCGTTTGTTAAAAGCGATAAAATATTTTCTGGCTCACACGTGAAAGTACAAATATTGAAGGACGCGTTAAACTTCTATATTTTCCTGATGAGGTCTGGCGCGAGGTTCGGGCTCGGCTCGTGAAACCGGTCGAATCTTCGCTTTGGACCAAATATCATATCAGCAACTACCGAAGCGACATCAAAGGACTTCTGCGCAGCTCGTGACATCAAAGAATCTTTACGAGACAATGTTGCAACTTGAAAATAACAAACACAAATAAACAAACATCTGATAAACAAAGAGCTGCGGCTCCACGTGATGCGCGTGTGATGCTTTCAGGGTCAGTTTCATAAAACAGGGTAAATCAAAAAGTGTGAATAAAACAAAACGTGGACTCGCCTGCGACTGCTGTGACTGAGCTGCTGCTGGTGCGTTCACGGTCAACCCTCAGCTCGGACAAGTGGGCACTGCAGCTCTGTAGGTGCTTCTCACTTCATCCACAGGAGGCACTCGAGTTCCGGGGTTGGAAGTTCTTGGTTTGGACGAGCTGATAAAACAATATCAATAATTATCATCGCAATATAATTATCAGCGATACATTCAAAATAAAGAACTAAGTGCAATAATATGAAATACATTTAACTCAAATATTTATATTTTCACTCCTGTCGCTGTAACACAGGAATTTCCTGTTTGAGATTATAAAAATACACCTTTCAATCAATCTATGTATATTTACAAGAGCAGATTATATATTATGATAGATGTGTCAGTGCGTGGTCAGGTAATTTCAATAGTTATAATTCTATTGTTATATGTTAATTTTTCTTTTTCATTAAATTGTAAATAGTCAGAACTTCTTATAAAGTCGTTAGTTCCTACAGAACATGAAGGCAGCATGAGATCCTGCAGCGTACGTCACTTCCGCTGCAAACAGGAAAATGTGACCTTTACCGCCCTCTAGAATAAAACCACAAAATACATTTACTTCCACTCACAACAGTTGTGTTGTTGTAATGTTGTTTAATTCTGTACAAGTGAGAAGAAATTTACAAAAACAAACAAAGTGACAGAAGGTTTCCACAGAGAAGAGATGACTTATCAAACATCTGTTAGATTAATTATTAAATAATCTTCATATAATGTCCTTCAATTAGTCAATCAATTAATAATAAGTTCTAAAAATGTCTTGTTTTGTCACCAACATTTAAAAACTCAAAATATTCAATAGAAAAGCAGGAAATCGGAACATTTGAGGCTGAAACAGCGACTTCTCTTCCCGTCATTTGACTTTAACGATTGATATTAGAACAATTAGTATGAAAACGTATATTTGTTCCGCTGTACCTGCGATGTTCCGCTGTGAAAAAGGTTCGTCGGTCCTCACGCTGCCGTTTGCTTCTCAATAATGAATAAATTAAAAACACACGTTTGAGTAAAAACCTCGAGTTGTTGAGAGATATCAGCTTCCACAGATTAAAAAAGTTCAACGTTGTGAACAGTACAAACAAAAGTGACGGCAGCTGACTCTGCTTTCAAGTTATGGAGTTTCTCACTCCCTCGGCTCGGAGGGAGAAGTTGGACGACAGTTGACAGTTGACTTGAGAACAGGTTCAACTGGGACCTTGTATAAATACATCTGCTCCGTTCTGAGAATCAGAATAAACACGAGCGAAGCTTTGGAAGAATAAACATCAGGATCCTCTGCGCAGGAAGTTGTGTGTTGAGACAGAATCGGCACAAGATGGCAGCGCTCGGGTCAGTTTATATTTTTGCCTTCATGTCTGGAGAGTTGGAGGAAGTTCTGTACATTCTATGACCTGGACAGTGAATGTATCTGCAATTTGGAAAACATGCCAGTGACTTCATCTAAAACAAATGTCAAGATGTACAACACAATAAATAATTCAAAAACAATAATAAAAAAAAAAAAATGGCCACAAGCAGCAGCAGCAAGCGTATGAATCAATCCGACTTACATCTCCTCCTTAAAAAGACGAGAAAAAATAAATATGACAAAATTATTA
>CM031689.1:1745702-1798202 GCA_006182925.3 Reinhardtius hippoglossoides | reverse complement strand
ATCAGCTGATAAATCGGTCGGGCTCTAATAAAAGGTTTAGGTTAGAGACGCACAGCAAAAGGCCGGAGTGCATAAAAACCAGGAGGATGCACAAAGGGAGCCTCACATATCCCAGCGGAGCTTCCTCTGAAGAAGGTGACAGATTTTCATTTGGTGGAATAAAGTGATTAAAAGTGGGGGGGGGGGAGAATAAAGAAATACAGGACAGGGAAATAATACACACAGGACAGGAAGTGAAATTAAAAAAGAGAAAGGAAGAAGAAGAAGAAGAACAGATTAGAGCAGAGAAGCAGCTCCAGTACATCACCGCTGTCTGCGCAACACAAAGAGCTCAGTTAGGTCGAGAATATAGATCATTGATTATTATTTATCGTTAATTGCTGCTCAGGCAGTGGAGCTTGAGAGGAGCCTCTGCTCCTGCTCATTTATTCACTGAGCGGAGAATTGATCTCAGCTTCAGAGAACGACGACAAAAACCATTAAACCAACTTTCCCCTAAAGTAGATTTTAAAATGTGGCTTCATCTGTGAAATATAGCCGAGACATTTCTATACCAGGCCTCTTTTGTTTGACCTTAATGTCGACGTTTTAACCCAAAGCCTGAGGATTGTACTTGGGTGTTTGTTCTATTAAAGTAGAATTTCTTGTAAAGAACACAACCCCAAGTGAGACCAAATCACTCGATGGTCAAAATCACCGTCTCCCCAGTAGTGAACCAAAGTCACAGTTTCTAATAGTTACTTTAATAATTTGAGGATACATCGCCTTGTCTAACTTTATTTACAGTCTATGTTTATGTTTCTTTGGGCGAGACGGTTCATATTTAAGGAATCAATCACCTCCCGCTGGATTAAGTTGAAGATCGCGAGTGTATCTCCGCGCAGAGTTCTCGCTCCGATGCGTTTCAGTGCGGCTGTGTGAAGTGGCCCGTGGAACCTGGTGCGATGCAGATTCAGCCGATGTTTAAAACAGTAATGATTTTTAAGGAGGTTCATAACTTTAAAACGAAGACTGGTCCAAGCTTGCTGATAATAGAAATGAGCGGAGGAGCAGGAGAGCGGAGGAAGACCTGCTTCATTTGCTTTCATTGTGTCTGACAGTCATTTATTCCTGTTCCACGGTTTAATGACCAATTTCTTACTTTTATATCTATTGGCTCCATTCAAGTGGACACCACTGATCACATTCATTTTAACAGCAGGTGATGCAGCGCTGTGCAAAGATATAATTACATATTTTCACTGACGTAGTGGGTGGGGGGGGGGCTTAACCTGCTGTTTGAGAATAACACTTTATTTTCTATGACGGTCGTGAAATAAAAATGTGCAGCGCATTAACGAGGTTCATTTCTAATGTCCGTTTGCTGCGGGGGTTTTATCAGATGACCGATATGGATTTTTGGGGTCCGATGCCGATATTAAGGATTCTGACATTTCTGATGCTGATGTGTATCAAACCCCTTTTATCTGCCTGTCGTCTCTTGTTTCTGAAGGATGTGGAGACGAAGACAGAGAAAAATAACAGCAGAAAGCGGAGGCGAGAGCGACAAGCTGCAGAAGTTATCACAAAATATAAAGCTCTGACAGTCGTACCTCACAGTGATCTCACGCTGGAATGGTTACACAGCATTCAGTCAGGCGTGGGGGGGGGGGGGGGGGGGGGTCACACACACACAGGAGACACACACACACGGGTGAGAAACATAAGAAAACATGAGATAAGACATTATTCAGAAAATATCATCTGTAATGTAAAATGCCCAAAAAGCCATTTTTCAAACATTAAAGCAAAATAAATGTTTGTCTGTTTAAACTTCACGTAGGAAAGACATTAACTGAACTGATGATGCATTGGATTTGTATATTTTATCAAAAACATTAAGAGTAACGCAATTTAATCTATTTTGTTTAGAAACAACAACAATCTTTAGAATCCAAGAAGCTCAGATGAATATTCAATAAATAAACTGTGTGTGTGTGTGTGTGTGTGTGTGTGTGTGTGTGCACTCGTCCATGTTACATAATGTAGGTTACTTGTGTTCTGCTAGTGGACGTGCATGAATATGTTGAAGGTGGAACAAATCATAGCTCGGTACAGGTCATAAACCGACTGGATGACAGTTCGGTGGTGTGAGTAAAGATAAACCTCCGCTCTCTCTCACAGGGTCGTTAATCTCAGGTTCCGACTGTGGACTCACCGCGTTCAGAGATGAGGGAAGAAGAGGATCTCACAAAGTAAATATTGTCATGAGAGTAAATCCACGGTTTCATTTTGTCCGTGTGCAGGATGTAACTCCTGAAACTTGGAAACCCTGACCATCATTTACCTCTTTCAACCAGCAGAGGGAGGAAGCGGTAAAACAAACACCTTCACTTCCAACACGCTGTCATCCCCGAGAGAAATGTCCTAACCAGCCTTCAGATTGGTTTCAGACCCGGCTGATGAAATGTTTTAACCTTACTTAGCATCTTCACTTGTTTTTAATGATCTTTAACTGAACCTGTTCCCTCCACCGACCGACAGGGAGCGTCTCAAACAGGATTTAAATGTTAAATAAGTCAGTTTGAAGACGTGCAGATATCAAATCGTGAGCGGGGGCTGGACGTTTCCACATGTTCGATTATAAACGCATCCTTTCCAATTGAAGAAAGGCTCATATTAGGTTTCCCTTGGCTTCCTGTTCACTACATGCAAGCCTCACGTTTTACACCTGGGTCGACAAAAACATTTATTTGTACGTCTGATGAATTTAGTGGATTTTAGTGAATGGTTTAGAGATTTGTCTACTAATGACCCACAAGTGTTTTGCGATTAAAGAACCACCGGCCACGTTCACACAGTTAACGGAGGATCAGAGGAACCGTTCTGAGGCTTAATAAACTTTGGGAAGTTTCCTATTTGAGCGCATATTACTGCGCGTGGACAGAATCTTTTACGCATGATTAAATCTAGGAGCCTCCAAGTTCAGAGAATTTAGCAGCTAAAGAAGTAGAAATTGTTATTATTTTCATCAGTATAAAGCCAAGTCACGTTAAACGATCATTCTTATCAGCACATTATGGAACTGAGGCAGCAGTTTTTACCTTCTCCAGTTGACTGTGAACGTGTTAAACAATTAAATCCAACGCTACGAAGTTCTCCCCTCCTGCAAATAACACACACAGAACAAGGAGTCACAGATGATTTTAACTGAAACGCTGCTGAGAAGTTATCCAGTGTTTACATAGAGAGATCATTTATATTATATCATAACAGAGCACATAAAATAACAAACTAAACCTGATTAAGTATAAACATACGAGTGGACACAGTTAAAAGCAAAACTATGATATTTTAAACAACACATCAGATTTCCTCTGACCTCTGGGCACCACGATGTCGGCGACCTGCACCGTGGGTTCGATGTACTGCTCGAACGCCGGCTTCACGAACTTGTTGTACTGCTTGATGATGCCGCTGATGTTCCGTCCGCGCTGTGAAACGTCCCTCTTCAGCCGCCGGATCAGGCGGATGTCGGAGTCCGTGTCAACAAACACCTTCATGTCCAGAAGCTGGGGGATAGAGGGAGGAATTATAAAACTCACTTTGATTTGTTTTCTGCATTTCTTCACGTCTTGTGCAGCTTGAGAGGAATTTCTGTGACCCTCAATATTGAGTGAAACCCTCGTACATTAATAAAGTATAAGTGTGTGTAAGCTTCATATTTAAGCTCCGTCAGAGAAGCCGACCGTCCTGAAAGAGACGGTGAAAAAGCTCTTTGAGCTGCTTCAGTGATTTGACATTTTTACAGCTGAGACATGACGCCGGGGTCGGCCCACGTCGAGGGATCAGAAGTGCCAAACCGAGGAGACATCAGTTATCGTTGTCACCGTTAAAAGAGAAAGTCGGCCGCTGATCCGTCTACCGAGCTCAATTAAACTGAACCTTAACTCAGCAAAAACCAGGAAAAATCAATGGGGCAGCTCCACAACGGAGGAGGAACAACAAAGAGGCGTCGGCTCCGCTCAGAAAAAGAACTATTGATGAGCAGGGAAAGAAAAGGGAGTGTGTGAGTGATGTGGACGGGCGGGACAGTGGGATACAGGTATAACTCAGCTGCACAACAAGCCGCCGGATCCCGTCTGCTGTAAATCTGACAAAGGGACTGAACAAAAGATGGCATGTTGCTGGGTAAGCACGGCTGTCGGCCCGGAGACGGAGGTAAATGAGGAGAGGATTGTTTCTAAAGGTTAGAGAGCACGGCTGAAGCTGTTCATCATTTTGTAACCTGCTCAAACAGGAACGCTCAGTCACCTCCGCCAAGGAGCTTATCACACAAAACCCACTGGGTGGAAGGATGTGGTGCAGGTGAGGGGAGAGCTCATTAAATATTGATCCAGGTCAGGGCCTGAATATTAAGGGAGGATTTACTGTACAGCTGTTTTATTACGCTGCGTTAGCGTTAGCTTGGTGTACCTAACAAACTGCTACCTGAGCGTGTGTGTCCGCAGCCTCTCGCTCTCTAACGATCACACCTCCTCATTAGCATATCAGATCTGCGGCTGCAATTGACTTCAATTCCGAGAATGGACACAGAAAACAATTAATCACTGCGGACAATGGCTCTTATGAGGATAATCAACTACACAGCTGGGTCTCGGGGGGGGGGGGGGGGGGGCTGCCTTATCACCACGGTCCAGATCACACACACACACACTCACTCACAACCCCCCTCTTTACAAAAGGATGCAGCAGGACCGCTCCCCCATAAAGACGACTCTCGCTCAGAGCTCATGGATTTCCTATGAGCGTCGGCAGCGTCGTTGTAAAACTGCAGAATCCGTTCCTCCTCATAAACCGGGTCTGCTCGGCCCGTACAGATTTCAGCTGCACTGAAATGACTGAAAACTAATTTCCCTCAGGGGACAATAAAGTTTAAAGTCTAGTGGATTTAAATGGGGGGGAAAAAACTGAATTGCTTTATATCCTTGAGAATTTTTAGGTTCCAAAACTGATTTTTTCCCCCAGAATATCATCACTCATAGAACCAGAGAATTAAATACTGAATGGGTTGATGTGGGTTAACATTTCAGGTGTATGGTTTAAAAATATTGGCAGAAGCAAAGAGTGGAAGTGTTAGTTGCAGATTAATGTAAAACTGTGATGGAGAGGAAGAGTATTATTATTATTATATTAAACTGTTGTTACCTTCAGAAGCTCCTTGTTGGCGAAGGCCAGGATTCCCTCAAAGATCACGACATTGGCCCCGTACACGGTTTTCTGAAGAATAAATAGATATTGATTAAATAGACCTTTCATGAGATTCAATATCAGCGTCAACTCATTGAACGGCAGCGTCCTCCAGCGAGAGGGTTAACCCATGAACACTTGAGACCTGAAACTGTGTTGAAGGAGTCTTCTTCTCCAAAGACATCACGCCAAGAAATACAGGAAAACCTCAACCAGCTCTTCTCAGGTTCATCATCTGATAAACCTGAACCTGAACTGTTTGTGAACGTGTTTGTGTGGGAGCGAGAGAAATTAATCACTCCCTCAATCAAAGACAAAATGGTGCTGAGCTCGTCACAATCCTATTAACTTCCTCTTACCGGCGTCGTGCTCGGGTCAATGGACTGGACACTTCGGTATTGATTTGGCGGAAGAGAGAAAGAGAGCAAGAGAATGAGCAAAGAATAAAAGAGAGAGAGAGAGAGAGAACAGGAGAGAGAGAGAGAGAGAGAGAGAGATTGTGTGTAAAGAGGTAAAGTGGAATCTGAAGAAAGAGGTGAGTGTTTATCGATCAGTTCATTTCCCTTTTTCTTTTCTAAGAGATGATTTAGTGTCTGTGCCGGATACAGAGTGAGAGCAGGAGAGAAGGTGACCTCAGGCTTTATGAGAGAATAAGAAACTTGAGTGGCCTCTCGTTGGTCCACATAACAAACACACACACATATAAACACAGGGAGCGTAAGCAGCTTGCAGCTGGTTGGCCCTCGCAGCCCTCGGGGCCCCCCCGGCTTAATCACACTCACAACAGCACGAAAGGCCCATAAAATGATTTCAGAGTCACAAGTCGTGAGAGGCGATTTCCCGCATGGCGTTGTGTCTTTCAGGCATGAAATTACCTTGCAAAGAAATAGAGAGGAGTTGTCAGAGTGCAACACGGCCGGATTGATTCTTCACAATGCTCCTGGGAGGGGATTGGTTTCTCTTTGCTTGGCTTAATGTCCTGTTCACTAAATCCTTAATAATTAGCAAATTAGCCGGCATTTCCATCGGCATCAGCTCTAAGGACTAACACGTCCCCGGGGGGGGGGGGGGTTTAAGTGATTTCTTACAGCAAGAATTCAATTTCATCTTCTTATGAGGATAGATTATCCCCCTCAAAGTGAGGTGGAATGGTTTGTCCCACTGAGAGTTATAACGACGACATGGATATGATTCGCTAATATAGACGATTATCAACTTTTCTGAGAACGAAAGTGTTTTTTTGTTTATTTAGTCAACACTCTTACTCCAAATCTCCCATTAGCTTCAAATGTGAATGAGATAAACATTAACAAGGCAACAAAACTAGAATGTCACCCAGTAGAGGGCACAATATTCACACTCACACATAACTGGCCTGACTTTATTCATCAAGATCCATTAATCATAGAAAATGTTGAAAAACATCCTATAAAGGCAAAGTTAAAGAAAGTGAAAAACCCATCTTGTATGCGCCCCGTGATCTGGAGCCGCACTAAACCATAATGAGTTCTTTCCTGACCCATAAAACATCCTGACAGCAAATTTCAAAGGAATCTGTCAAGTGGTCTTTGTGTTGTGTTCCTTACAAACAGAAAACCATCAGTAAACACAATGAACAGAGGTGAAAACATAACCTACTTGGCAGAGGTGATGAGTAGTGATGCCCAAAATCACAATGTGAACAGATCACACAGCTGTAAAGTGACACAAGCTCTATTATCACCTCGGTCCTTTTGTTTGTTTATCAGCAGGATTGTGCAAAAGCTACTGAGAAGATTTCTATGAAACTTGGCGGAAGGACGGAGCCAAGAAAGTTTTCATTTGCCACAAGTTTCGGACAAAGCGACGGATCCGCTTGACTGAATCTAAGAGGACTTCTTGGTCTCGGCGAAGCTATCGACTCGACTGAGAACCATTCTCGTTTAAACAGTGTCGGTAAATAAAGTCCTGGGGAATCAAACATCACCTCAAAGAGAGAGAGAGATACAACACGCTGCCATCAGCCGGCTCACTGTCGATGTGGTGAGGAAGCCTCACCCATTGTTTGCGTCTGCAGTGAGAGTTGAAGTCGTACACCGGCACTTTGATGCTCTTGCCCTTCTTCAGCTTTCTGAGGACGGTGATCAGCAGCTCGAAGTCGAACGCGTCAGGGTGGTCAAAGTTGTACTCGTTCTTGGCCGCCAGCTCCTGATCTTCTTTGTTCAACACCTGGAAAACACAGAAAGAGCATCAGAGAACCAGTAAGAGGCGCACGGCTTCAGACTAGTTAATATAAGGATATATGTTAACTAGTTTGTCACAAATGTCATAGAGATATATTTAATCTTTAAAAGAAACTAATTTACCATCTAACAGTTGTACACCAATGGCCAAAACATGATTTTGCTGAACACTATGGTTCCAAATGACCTTCTGGATATAAAATGTCATTATTTTGTCAAAATTAGTGCTTGAATTTTTGAGAAATGGCCAAAGAAGTGCGACAGTCACAGTCACGGTGACCTTTGCTCTCCGAAACCTGCAGCGCACGTTTGAGTCCAGCTGAACCTTTGTGTCGGATATAATGAAATTCCCCTCCGAGCATTCCTGAGACTTTACGCTCACAAGAACGGAACGGACCAACGGACCAACCTGAAAACTTAACGCCTTCGGGCCATGAAAGATATGCACCAGCTCATCTGTTAAATTAAACTCAAAAGGAGACGGAACAGACCAGAATGCAAAGTATGTCTTTACCCATTCACCTTGAACACCTCACAGGAGATCTACTGCACACATAACTGCATGTGTGTGTGTGTGTACGTATACGAGCAGGGTGGAGTTCTCCTTTAAGAATGAACCCACTCGACTTATTTTACTCGCGGGTGTGAACTTAACTAACCCGACAACAACCAGCAGCAGTCCACAGAGACATGCAGACGTAAATTGACTCTTAAATTCAGTGAGTACTGTGAAGCTGAGGAATGATCGACTTCGGGTCTCGGGGGGGGGGGGGGGGGGGGGGGGGGGGGGGTGTAATTGATATGAACTACTGTGTTGAAAGGCTTTTCCTTACTGTGCTGAAATCAGCACCGACAACACGAGGGAGACAACGTCCACGCAGCAAGTTATTGTACTGCAATCCCGACGTTTAATCAAACCTCTTATTTACATTTGAAATTACCTTGTAGAAGGAGTCCATAGAGAGCAGGACCACCCAGGGGACGTCCAGCGCCTCGATGATCTTATTGGCCACTGTGGTTTTACCAGAAGCACTTCCCCCGCACAGACCTGGGAGGAAAACACAGAACCACAAACCCGTTAACAACCGTTTGGTAGAAATTAAAGTGCTGTGTGAATCACTCTCAGCTGTCAATCAGGACGTTTCATCCCGTTTCTATAAGATCAAATAACTCATCAAAACCAAACTTATCAACATGAACATCTGAAAAAGCAACAGTGTGATAAGAGCTCCCTGGAATGACAGTTGGATGAAATGAAATCTGAACCCATTTCCTCGAGGCGTTCTTGAGATATCGTGTTTTGTGACCTTTGAGCATTAAAATCTCATCATGTTCATCCTTGAGCGGAACGTTGGTTCCAAATATGAAGAAGTTCTGTCAAGACGTTCTTGGGAGATCATGTCCACGTGGCTGGAAAGGACATATTGTCTCTGGCTGTCACTGTGCAGAGGCATAAAGAAACTGCCGTGTGACACGTTTTGCTTGGCACAGCAGAATATTTGTTTGTGCTGGAGTCAAAAACTACAAGAAGAACCAAATACAGCTGTGGCACAGATGTAAAAAAAAAAAGTGTTTGTCCGGATCGTTACTTTACCTCACCCGACCTCCTGGGTTAAAGACCACAAGCGCAATCCTTCAGGACAACTACCCTGGGAACTGGGCCAGCACTTTCTTGCCAGCTGGCTGACTGGCAAAAAGGTGAAAAACAGGATGCATTTGCTGTGTGTTTGTTTGTGTGTGCGCGTGTGTGTGTGCACGGGAACAGAAATAGCCTACGGCGCCACTTCTGTGTTATAAACAACTCTCGGTGAAGTGTTGGGATGGGTTTTTGCTCCGATAAGAACCATCAAGGTCAAAACTGCTGACTGGGAGACGAGGGGAAAAACCACTGCAGTGCTCCTCATTTCTACGTATGATTGCAGCATCAGAGGGTTATAGGAGCAAAGCGTCTGACTTATTCACTGCGTTTCAATGGATTCAGCACGGACGACACATTCTGAGCAGTGAAACGTCCCGTTACAGCAGATAAAACAGTCTTTCTATTAGCAATAAAACCAGAATGTAAGATAACAGCGACCTCAGGTAGCTATGATGCTTGTTTTTCTACCCACTTTCTCACTCCATCCATCTTTTCTTCCACCTCTACATCTTCTATCCACCACGTGTGTTTCACTCTCTCCCACATCCCACTGAACACAGGAGCGGTTCTCCTCCTCGTCCTCGCTCTGTCGAGTTCCCTGCAGAGTCTGGTCCTTTAAACCGGACCCACGTCGCCCACCGCACAGCTGAGTGTGAAATTGTGCCCAGTCTCCGAGGCCCATTGACAATAACAGATTGCCCACTAAAGATAATGTCCACCTCTCCCTCCACGTGTTCCTGTTAATGCCCATCTGATGGGTTTAACCACGGAACATTGGCTCCACAAATTTCAAGCGCACACCACACACACACACAAACACACAGTCTGTGTGTCACGGCTCATTTTACTGCTGCTGTTACTCGTCCTGAGGCAGATATTCCACTGCACTGCTCAGCAAGATGGAGGCTGTGCTGTAAAGATCAGGCCAGAGTCTCATGAACCAGTGTTTTAAACCAGAAATATCTAAAGCAAGAATGTTTGGTTAAATAACAAAATACTCTACGGCCTCAAAACTGCCGGCTCAGACACGCCTACCTAACCCCCCCCCCCCCCCCCCCCACACACACACACACACACACACACTTTTGCGACAGAAATATTGTATGATAGGCTTCTCGCCGACGGCAGAGACCATGATCCTCCGGGGCCGCTTGAACCGCTCGCTCAAACATCCAGTGCTGAGGCAGCAGTGTCTGAGGGGCCCGGTGGTCCCGAGCCGTTTGAACTGCTGACACAGGAGACCCTGGTCGGGGCCGCCAGGAAACCCCAGAGGCATTTCTGTCGCACAATTGTGTTTATGAGATTGTGTTTATGAGATTGTTGGCCATTAAAAAGTGATTTACGGACATCATCTTTGTAAAAGCTGTTATCATCATATTCTCTGTGCTAATTTTGAGTGAATTCACTCTACATGTGAGACTCGCTTCCCGGAGAGAAAACCGGACGTCCTCTCACAATTAAAAATCCAAAAATAGTTGTAAATACACAGAAGACGATCAAAGTCTCCTTCCTGTTCTCACCAATAACGAAAGCCTCTTTGAAAGTGGTCCCGGTGACGTTGTACCACGGGGGTCTGCCTGCGGTGTAGATGGTCCGCTTGTCGGTCCGCAGCAGCGGAGGCTCCGTCTTCGACAGGCTCGTGGTCCGTTTCCGTGGCGATAAGGACGGCGTCAAAGGGCAGCGGGGGACACGGGCGGAGAGGCCGTCCAGGGAATCGTCCCCACTCCCACTGAAGGGACAGAGAACACAGTCAGACGACAGAGTTTTAACCTGGATGTTAACTTTGATTTTAGTTCTGTGTTGGTTGCCATCAGAGATGCCTTGTTAGCTCATAGTCGGCCCCCTGCTGCTGCTGCTCCATTACAGGCATTTTAGTCATAGCACGACATCTGAAGGTTCCTCAAAGCTAAATGAAAGGCAGCTAAGGTATGAAGCTATACATGGGCAGAAACAAGGTGCTAACGTTTTAAAAGTTGGATCATTCAAAGCCTTTTATTTAACTTGTGAGGACCTGCAGATACTCGCGTGTCCTGCAGAGAGACGAGAGGGAGTCCGAGCTCTGGAGTCTCCCTCGGCTCCGTCTCT
Organism: Reinhardtius hippoglossoides; assembly: GCA_006182925.3. Lineage (NCBI taxonomy): Eukaryota > Metazoa > Chordata > Actinopteri > Pleuronectiformes > Pleuronectidae > Reinhardtius > Reinhardtius hippoglossoides. The sequence goes on along the minus strand of CM031689.1, from coordinate 1,787,027 downwards.
CCACGGTGAGGTCTACTGTAGGTGTGGCTGAGGGGGAGGAAGGGGGAACTCGCCGACCCTCCCCAGGAAAATCACACCACTGCCCTGGACACAGCACAAGGCGGGGGGGCCTGCGTTCACATGAGTAAGGCTGTCATCACTTGGCTGCTACACCACAAGAGAATAGGATCATTTCTATTTAGTCTTGAAACTACAGACTGTCCGGTTCCTGTGTCTGTGATTTAAATGTATATTTATCTACGTGAGATATGATTATTCTCAGTAAAGAGACGTAACAAGCCTTCAGGAAACAACTAACTCAAATTGTGACGGGACAAAAGCAGCAAATGAACAATTATTCATGTGCATAAATTAATATTAATGCTTCTGTGACCTACATTTGTCATCAACCTGTGAGAATAACACATCATCACAGGAATCTTCCGCTCCAGTCAACACGTGGAGCACAATCCTCACGGGAGGTGTTATCACTGTAATAATCACAGATAATGTGAATGGACAGATTGTGGCTCAGATACAGGATGATCTAACCCCCCCCCCCCCCCCCCCCCCTCGTTGTGTTATTAAACCAGTGGTAACGTGAAGGTGAATCTCTTCTTCTTCTGTCCATCCTCCTCCTCATCATCTGTACACATGCACCTGAAGCTGCACGAGACTCACAGCTGCTGGTTCGTTGAGCCGAATTCACCAGACTACGTTGACACGTGCTGGAAACCAGTTTGAAACCAGTTTGACACCACAATAAACCTCCACTAACGACACGAAACAACCATAAATCAAAGAGGTGTCCCCCATGAGCTAGCATGGACACTTTCTGCAGCAGCTAGCTAGCGTAGCACGGTGACAGCAGCCGGGTGTGACACGTGAGGCCGAACCTCTGACGTGTGTTTTCATGGGTTGTTGAGTTGTTGTGTTGTTGTGTAGTTTGTGTTTTTGTGTCTTTTGTTCGCCGCAGCCACAACGCGCGAGGGCGCTAGCTAGGTAGCGTTAGCATGCTAGCCTCCTAGCAGCAGCTGAGTTGTATTATTCATCTCTGTTTCGAACCTGTCGGACCGCGACATGGATCTGTCCGGCTCCGGAGCCTCGTCCGCGGGCAGCACGTCCGCTTTACCGTCGCTGCTGGGTGTCTCCATGTCTGGCTCGGCTCGGCTCGGCTCGACTCAGCTCAGCTCGGTTCGGATCTGCGCGGCACGGAAAACAAACACAGCCAGCGTCATGACGTCAGACGCAAACCCCGATGCCACATTTACGGAAATCGGGAAAAAAGCGCCACGTTGAGATTCCACAGTTGATTTGTGAATAAAGCAGAAAAAAGCTTCTACAGTTAATTAAATAAAACTTATTTATGAATATAAAAACAACTTGTTACCTTGGTTACACACCGGTACAATAACCGAGCTGTTTTCTGCCATCTTTATGTTGCACATTTAGAAAAACTGGCTTGTACATGTTTTAATGTTCCTCCTTTTCATATGGTATTTGTATTTTATTCTTATTCTTAATTCTTACTTCATTTTTCTCTTGTGCTGCTGTTTTGATTATGAATTCCCCATATAGAGGATCACCAATTTTATCATGTACGTCTTAAAAATAAAACTGTAAATGGCCCAAAGAGGAACTAAATACAGGTCAAATAATAATAATAATAATGTTTGTGTCAGTATTAACTTGTTAGTCAGAAAATATCTTTGAAAAATTATACAATTGAACAGTGAAGTAATTTAACTTCACAAAAAAAACCTGGATATTAAACCAAGAAAACTCATCACCTGTGAAAAAATGTACGTTTGTCCCAATGTACTTGAACGCAGCATTGATGCTCTCAGAAAACACGTATTATATAGAATTTATGTATTTATACATATAATACAGAGATTTATTAATTTAATGAACAATATGTAAATTAAATACTACATTTATTTACATCTAACCAATTAGAGCCATATAATAAATGTGTTATTAGAATGTTACATTAAGACTAAAGGGATTTACATATAACTTAATTTAATCTATTCTTACTAAACTGACATTAACGGTTTATTCATTATCAACGTGACTTAGATTTAATATATTTATTATATTATTAACATGGATGTATTTTTTTTGCAATAAATCTTGCTTTATAATTTTTACACATGCAGCAAAATGGCATTTATACTTTAAAGATATATAGTTTAAATGAGCCTCTACATGACACATGCTGTGTGTTTATCTCACCACAGAGCGACTGTTATAACTGATGTTATCTTTTAAATGTTTATTTAATTATGTGCAATGCATGTCATCGAATTTTTCCTTTTTAAAATCAGTATAATTACTTCATACACATTTGCACTGAATTAGCTTTAATCTGAGGATCCTGTCATGTGGATTAAATAAATCCAGCTGATGGAAATGAATCTCTCGGCTGTGAAACCTAAACCTGAGAGTTATAGTGATTTTAAACATGTGATGTGTATTGTGAGGTTGTGCAGCCTGATGTGTTTCACTATTATCTGATGCTTATCGACACATTATTCGAATCCTCGTTCTGCAGAACTACTTTAAATCTGATGGATTTTCGTTCAGCCTGATTGTCCTGAACCAGCTGATCACTCAGACTCTATATATCCACTGACTGGGTTTTTTTTTATTTTTGCCGCAGCTCCGTGTTCGAGGCTCCAACTCCAACCAAACTCCAGCCTCCCTCCTCGGGGTCTCCTCCTCCTGCCTCTCAGGAGCCGCAATGAAGGGAGTCATTGGTCCGTGGTGAAGAGTCTGTGCTCACATGCACGGATGAGGTGTGCACCCACTTTCCCCATCGTCCAAGTGAAGAAGACCAGGAGGAGAAAGCCCTGGACCTGTCGAGTCTCTCAACTCCTGCAGCAGAGAATCCTTCTCATTTCCCAGACTGGACCCAGGGAGACGACAGGAGCAATAAATGGATAATAACGCTGCAAATTCGGAGAAATCTCACCTGATGCACGAGAAGAACGCGAAGATGTATTCGTTGAAACTGCAAAGGTGAGAGAAACGTCCGGTTTCCACGTGACTGCAGCGGCATGGGAATAAAAACGCATGTGAGGAATTCAGAGCAATAATTTACACGAGCACGTTCAAGATTGAATTGAACATGTATGTGATTTTTAAAAAATGGTTATAAATATAGAATATATATGTAAAAATAAGGAGATAAACTTGTTATTGTGTGGAGTTGAAGAAAGTGACCAGTGAGAAGTGCAAAAGTGAATATTGCGCAGATCTGCAGGAGGAATCCCTGCATGTGTGTGTGTGTGTGTGTGTGTGTGTGTGTGTGTGTGTGTGTGTGCGTGTGTGTTGCACAGGTTGTGTAGTGGCAGCGGTTGTTACTGTGGTGCATGTTAAGCGGGCTGCGCCGGCTGTTTTATGTGAATGAACAAATTCATTTCCATGCTTGGCTTGTTTCTGGACAGCCTGTGACAAATGGCCTCGGGGCCAGTTCACTGAGCAATGCTAGAAACTCATATCTGTCATTAGAGGCAGCGGCAGCAGCGGCTCCGTGCACGTGCACGTGCAGGCTGCGTGGGACGAAAACAAACTGAGGAATTAAGAGTAAATGTGCTGCCTGGAGGTGTTTATACCTGTAATACAGGACAGCGCGTTAAAACAATTTTATTTTGTATAAATAATAACAATAATTATTAATATTAATAAGAATAATGACAATAAATGATCGTGGCCTATGATAAGATGCACTTAAAAAACAACAAAACAACCCAACGACGAATAAAATACATTATTGCATCACACATTATGAATAGGTTGCTGCCATGCAGTCGATATTTTTAATATTAAACATGAGGTGTTAATAATAACAATAAAACAGCACAGATGAAAGCAAAGTTATAAGACGCAAATCTGGAAAGATTTTAAAGAATAAATAGTAAATCTTGAATTCTGTGCTGCAGTGTCAAAACGGAAAAAGGAAATAAATGTCAATTCGTTTAGAGTAAAAAAAATATATATCAAGCGCGGTTCAGTTAATTAAATAATAAACATCTGTTATGATCAATAATCTGCAGAAGTTGGTCAGGATGATTCTTGATTCCGTGAAACTGTTTTTTTTTAGGCCTCGTGGTTCGTCTGTTCTGATCAGGACACGTTTTAACCACCGACACGTTTTAACCACCGACACGTTTTAACCACCGACTCCTCTGATCAACTCTCTGACGCGACGTGTTGAAGAAGTGACGTTTACATGTATTTATGATGTGTTGTCCACGTCACAGAGGAAAACCTGATTATTATTGATTATTGATAACATGTAAACTATGAGGCTGCAGATTTCAGACCTGTGAGGAAACAGGAATAAGATTTATCATTATTATCATTATCATGATGATGGGTTCAGAGTCAGGGGGGGGGGGGGGGCGTGTATTAAGTGCTGCTGTTTATTTCCACGTGCGTGCGTGTGGACGTGCGAGAGAGGTGTGCATATGGCACAACATTTGAGATTTCATGCACCATTTGCAACGCGCGCGCGTGTGTGTGTGTGTGTACTGGCTTTTGTAGCCTCCTCGGGACCTCTCCAGTCTTACAGTCTTAACAGTCCCCTCGTCAGGACCAGTGGACCTCATGGGGACCGAAACATGGTCCGGATGAGGTGTGTGTGTGTGTGTGTGTGTGTGTGTGTGGTGTGTGTGTGTGTGTGTGTGTGTGTGTGTGTGTGTGTGTGGTGGTTAGTGTGTGTGGTGTGTGTGTTTTGGTTGTTGTGTGTGTGTTAAATAACCATTTAAAAACATTTTGAGGACTGATGTGTGTTTATTCTTCATCTTGGGAAAAACATAAATTTGCCAGATCCCATGAAATTCATGAATATGTACAAAATAAACGTTTTTCCTTTTATTAATTTATAAACCAGGATGCAACCAGGACAGTTAAAAAAGTCCCCCTTTTGTTTGTAAACAAGATGACACAAACACTGAAGAGACAAAGATCCAGATCCGCCCCCTGATGTGTGGATCCACATTTAAACCAATTTGATTTTATACATTATAGATTTCATATTTAGAGGACTGGTTTCTATGAGTGTGTGGAAGTCGGGCCTTGGCGGAGGAACGAGCTCTACTGAGACACATCCTAGTTTTGGATTCATATCAAAGAGTTGCTTCAAAATGCAGAGGACCAATAAATTCCCTTCGATACCGACTTGTCATCACTACGTCGTTGTGATGTTCCCAGCTGTATTTAACAAGCCCGTTTCCAGGATCGGCTCGATGGCAGCTGGGATATTTCTGGCAGTGAGTGAAGTCCGAGGGTTGATGGGAGTTTGGCAGACGACGCTGCAGCGGCTTCCAGAAATATCACTTAAGGTTCTTCGTCTGCTCCAAATGTTTACTGAACAGTTTCATACTTTGGAATCAAACGATCTCACTGGGACGTTCTCCCGAGTTTCTTTTTTACGTGTGGGTGGATCCAAGATGTCTGCCCACATGTAGTAAAATGTCCCTTCGGTCTGTATATCAGCTATAAAAACATCTTGGGAAGTGCTAAATAACAATATTCCCGATAGAGATCATCGTCACTGGACAAACACAAACATTTTTCATCTCTGCTGCAGCGTTGCTCTTCTCACTGCAGGCGTCGTTATGTCAGCTGCAGATAATAGTTTATGGCGCCCAGATCGCAGCTGTAATTAAAGGCTCGCTGGTTGTTGTTTTTCAGTGGACGCTCTTTCTCTTCATATCATATCATTTCACAGATCGGTGAATATTCCCTCAGGTCTGCGCTGCTGAGGCTGCGAGTCAGGAAGGAGCTCTGACCTGCCCTGTGGGATATCGACAAACAGATGAACTCGATTTCAAATTGAAATTGAGTATTGATGATGTTTTTACGAGACGCAGAATATGATCAGTGCCGTCACTTTGCTAAGCGAGCACCTAATGCTACATCCATGATCGCTGCAGGAGGTGGAAGATGTTCAAACTCATTCCCGATCTCGTTCTTTCAGTCAGTGCCCAGAGAACGTAGATCATCTGGTAAATCGACAGCTTCTGGCTCAGCTTTCTCTTCCCCACGACGCTCCGCTACAACGCCCGCATTACTGCTGATGCTGCACCAGCCCGCCTGTTGATTTCACGCTCTATTTTACCCTCGCTCGTGAAAAAACACCCCGAGATACTGAACCTCCTTCACCCGAGACAGTGACCTCGCTGCCACACTGAAGGGAGCAATCCAGCCTTTCTGGCAAAGAACCAGGGCCTCGGACTCGGAGGCGTTGGTTCTCGTGCGAGCAGCTTCACGCTCGGCTGCGAGTGAACGCTGGAGGTCACAAGCTGGTGAAGCCAGAGAAGCGAGAGCCACAGCCCACGTGGCACTTGGGGCGCCGGTCTGCAGCTTCTCTATCACCTTCCTAGTTTGATGGCCTCCCTCACCACTGGTGTCCACTGGCAGATTCTTGATCTGAGGCTGAGGGTGTTCTGGTATTACTGGTACTTTTGGGAAAGTCCACTACAAGCTGAGAAGTCCCAGATCAACCACTCAGGTACCGATCAGGCCGGCTGTTCCTCCCAGTCATGCCACTGCAGGGTTCTCCTCCATGTCTTTCTTGCTCTCCCTCCACCTTTCACACTCAAAATCGGTCCCATCATTAAAAGTCTCAACAGCCAAAAGTCCCAAACCCCCACAAATCTGTACAAGGAGAAGTGGAAGATATCTCTGCAAGCACACAAATGATAAACAGTCAGATACTTATACTTTTTGAGATATTGCAGCAATTTGTCCGAACAGGGGACATAAGGTTTTTAATCCATTTCTGCTCAAACCAGGAAAAACTCCCTTTAAAGTTCTGAGATCCCCAAAGAAACTTGAAAACGGGGTTTTGTCCATATTGTTTGCACAAAGGACGATGATTATGAGATCAAGATGCAGATGTTGTGATAAAATATAATCTACCCAGGCTCTAGTTGGTGAGGAGACTTTTTACCAAGTTATAAAATATATATCTACTGGTCTGACTGGGAAACATTTGTAATCTTAACATGAGAAACTCTTCATCGTTCGTATTGTTCTGTTTTATCTGCGTAACCAAACATACTGAAGCTTTGTGTGTGTGTGTCCACAGTATGTGACATGTGTGTGTGTGTGTGTGTGTGTGTGTGTGTGTGTGTGTGTGTGTGTGTGTGTGTGTGGTGTGTGTATTTGGGGAGTATTTGCTCTCGTGTCCCACTGATTGAACAGAATCAGTTTCACACTCCCTGGTTCTGTTCGGTGTGGACATCCCTGCAGATGTGTTTTTCAGCATAAACACAACCCAGTCAGGACCAGTGACATGGTGCTGGTTGAGGTTAGACGTGAACGGTGGTTAGGTAGCGATAAGGTTTTGGTTTTAGCTGCACACAAGTAATAGAAGGCAATGCAGTGTCCTTACAAGGATGAGTGTGGTGTGTGTGTGTGTGTGTGTGTGTGTGTGTGTGTGTGTGTGTGTGTGTGTGTGTGTGTGTGTGTGTGTGTGTGTGTGTGTGTGTGTGTGTGTGTGTGTGTGTGTGTGTGTGTGTGGTTATCTCAAGTGAGCCCAAATTAGTTTTTTTCCACCTCATTTAGCCACATCATCAAAGCTCCTCCCCCACATGGCGAGAAAAACAGCAACCTGCTTGTGTGTGTGTGTGTCTGTGTACGTGTGTGCAATGGAAATGGGAAGTCAGCATTTTGTTCAGTTCTATGTACACGTGTGTTGTGTTACAGGTGAATATCCACATGTGTTTCCAGGTAGAAACATTAAAAACACCTCGTCCTCAGTTACAGTTTGATACAGAAGACGCTTTTATTAGACGCCACAAAACAGAGATGATCATCAGGCACAAAACTCTTGTTGCAGCTGCATTTTAATTTAGTTTTTGACATGAAATTTCATTATTAATGTTAAACTACATGTCTGTGGTTTTTTTTTTCACCTTTAAATCACATCCTCTACATCTCTGCTTTGTGAAATGAGTCATTTGGGTTGAAAACCTAAATTTAAATGTACAAAACAAACACAACACAACACACTCACCTCTCCTCGGTGTCAGCAGCCATCGATTCCAGCTGGTCCCCCCCCCCCCCCCCCCGATGGCCCGTCTCACCGCTCTTAAGTGAACATTGATCCTCGTCCACTTTGTCAGATTTCCACTTTGTAGCGCTTCCAAACAATAACGTGCTTCGCTGCAACATCTTTTCACAAAATCAATTCTAACAACAACAGTTACTTGCAGATCTGTGAACACACACCTGTATGTTGTCGTGGCAGCTCATTGTCTGTTGACATGTTGACATGACAGAAGACGCCCTAATAACACCTGCAATTATGAAACTGTCTCACGTACCTTTGAATCTCTGCAGCTCCTTCCCAGACTCCAAAGAGCAGTTTCCCGACTTCCCGTTTAAGAATGGCGGCATGGCCGGCGCCATCGAGCTAAAGCGACCCGTCGGCGCTCACTGCCACGGCACCAAGGCCTTGGTGTGCGAGGACAGTGCGGACAAGATGCTGGCCAAGAAGAAGCTCTACATCGCCTCGGCTGTCTGCCTCGTCTTCATGATCGGAGAAGTCATAGGTACACGTTCAGATGCAAACCTCAGTTATTAAAGAGAAGGTCAGAGGTTTGTAATAAATAGATAGAAAACATCAGTTGTGTTTTTTAGAATAGAAAAGGGTCAAAACAACGAACCATGAAGTGAATCAGAGCATTTTCTATAATCAAAGGTATCTTCATTAAATGTTCAAATGTTCATACTGTCTTTTACTTTTTGTAAAGTAACGTGAGCTTATAAATAAGATTAAAATGTCAAATAACATCCAACATAATAAAAATCATGAGATGCAAACTTTTGATTTCCTCTGATCATACATGAAAATGTTATTTAAAACAGTTAAATACCCAATGATACATATTTAACAATGATTTATTATTAAAAAAAAGTACAAAATCCAGACATTTGAATCACTGAAACTAGATGTTTCACCTTCTTGCTCGAAACAACTCGTTATTTATCAGAATTTGTCTATTATCTAATAATCAGTTTATTCTTTCGTCACTCGAACCTCGCTGCCACCGAACCTTTTCCCTTTGCCACAAGCAGACACACGAAACGTCTCTGTGCTTGTGTTTCCTGCAGGAGGCTACCTGGCCCACAGCCTGGCCATCATGACGGACGCCGCCCACCTGCTGACGGACTTCGGCAGCATGATGGTGAGCCTGTTCTCGCTGTGGATCTCCTCCAGACCGCCCACCAAGACCATGAACTTCGGTTGGCACCGATCAGGTCAGAAGCAGAGATCGTGTGATTTCTTGGTTTGATGACATGTGACACTATGATATGAGCCTTTCACAGACATATGGATATCTGTGTTTATGTTATACATCAAAATGCACAAATATAATAAGGTTTGATGATGACATTTTAAGAATAATGGCCAATTTGTTTTATGTATATCTATTACAATGACAAAAACAGTCAGATTGTGTCAGAGGAGGTTTAGTCGGGCGTCGATGCTGTAATCCCATCGACCTGGAGATCTGACTCTGACTCCTGACTCCTGACTCCTGACTCCTGACTCCTGACTCCTGACTCTGGCTAACTTCTCTGACTCGACTGTGTTACATGTGTTTGCTTATTTAACTCTACATCAGCTGTCTGATGAAGCGAGTACGCTCCCTGCCTCTCTTCCCTCCGCAGAGATCCTCGGGGCGTTCATCTCAGTCGTGTCCATCTGGATCGTGACGGGGGCTCTGGTGTATTTAGCCATCGAGAGGATCGTACGCAACGACTACGAGATTAACGGCCATGTCATGTTAATCACCTCCGGGTGTGCTGTCATCGTCAATATTGTGTGAGTGCTTCAGAAGCTAATGAGCATTAATGGCTTCAATAGAGAACATCGAACCTGTGGTGGTGTTGTTTTAAAAGCTTGTTGCTATGAATCTGGTACTCGATGCTCATATCGGACTGATTCTGAATCGTTTGCTTAATGAATCCACTGATCGTCCGTCTGTCTTTCTGCAGAATGGCCTACATCCTCCACCATTCCACCACCTTCCACGCTCACGGCAGCGGCTACCACCACATCGACGAGGACGGCAGAGTCCCGTCTCCCACGGCCACGGCCACAGCCACGCGCTCCTCGGGGGCCACAGCAACACAAGCGTCCGCGCCGCCTTCATCCACGTGGTCGGAGACCTGCTGCAGAGCGTCGGCGTCATGGTGGCAGCGACCATCATCTTCTTTCGGGTCAGATATAGATCACATTCCTGTTAGGGTGAGACCAAAATGTCAGTTTGGTCCTTTAATAGAAAAACACCAGATGTGATCAAGTCCTTCTGGGTTATTTAGCAAACATGATATTTTAACGTGTGTAGAAAGCTTGACTTTATCCAGAGTCGTGTTTATTATGGATGACAGGGTTGAATATTTCTGTCTTCATGCAAGATGCTCCCTTCTTTCTCTGCCCCGAGCGACCTAATGACGGGGGGGGGGGGGGACACCATCTGATGTCTGCGATCTCCTTCTCCCTCTTTCAGCCAGAGTACAAAGTGGCCGATCCCATCTGCACGTTCCTGTTCTCGGTCTTTGTCCTGTTCACCACGGTCACCATCCTCAGAGACGTCTTCAGGATACTCATGGAAGGTACCGAGGGATCCACTGTTCACAAACGATTGGTTGTTAGGAGGAGGCTTTAACAATCTAAATCCGTTTAACACAAACATTATGTACACTACTTACTAAGAAAATACTAAACGACAGTCTCATCACTGAGGAAATTTGAATTTAAATGTCATGAATCGTTATCGCTCTCATGTAACTGTCGCAAGTGTATAAAGGCGTTGCCGACCTTGTCCATTTAAAGAAGCCACATGGGATGAAGTGGTAATTCTGACCATCACACGCAGTTCTTTCCTCCGTCTGCAGCTGTCGAGCTTCCACCTGATCTAACGAGGTCAAAGTCACTCCATGCTTTTCCCCTGAGTTCATTCAGAACGCTAACGATCCCTTGGATGATCCTAACTCACCACAGATATGTGTAGATCCTTCACTGCACCTTCAGAAACACGACACAGGGTGAACAGAGTTAAAAGATTTTAATAGTCCTCCATCGGCCGGCTCAGCCTTTAAGTGTATGCAGAACAAAGAAGAAGAACACAGATGGTCTCATCCTGGCGATGTCCTGAAGACTTTTGGGGACATTCTAAAAATCTGTTTGCACATGACTGATTTCACTAAGAACTCAGAAGTGTCCCCCGAGGCGTCTTTTCAAACTCTTAGTTCCGACGGAATGAACCCTACGATGTTAATGAGCAGCTCGATGGCCGCAGCGTTCATTTGACATCATTTTAATACATATATACGTGAAATAAAACATCGCAGGTTATCGCTGAAATGATGTAAACGTGCTGTTTAAAGTCCACCATCGTGAGCTAGATTCACAGAAGCTCTCTCTGTTTTCCAGGGTCTCCTAAAGGAATAGAGTTCAACTCGGTGAAGGAGGTGCTGCTGTCCGTGAAGGCGGTGAAGTCCATGCACTGTCTGCACCTCTGGGCTCTGACTCTGGGCCAGGCCCTGGTCTCCGTGCACCTGGCAGTAGGTAACGTAACGAAGCAACGTTCACTCTCTAACACAGACCGAGACGGTGAATTCAAATATGAGGAGATCGATAAACCAGCACAAAGGACTCACTGTGTTCTCTTCCTGTTTCCTGTTCCACGTCAGAGGAGGGAACTGACCCCCAGTCTGTTCTTCACGAGGCCACCGAACTGCTCCAGACCAAGTTTGGCTTCCGCAGCGTCACCATCCAGGTGGAGCTCTACTCTGAGGACATGACCCACTGCTCCCACTGCCAGGACCCCAGTGACTGACGCTGATACTGGACCCCAACTGGACTGGACCCAAAAGGACATGGAACACCTCATTCTCTCTGGGCCGCCTCAGTCAGAGCTGTACTCAAGACACAGCTTCCTGGTAAAATAATGTATAGAAAGAGCTTTTGGTAGATTGTTGCGTTTGCCATCAAGTCACGAGAAATCAGACAGTGAAATCATCCATGTGTTGGTCGTCCAGTGCAGATGCTGGGGGGGGGGGGGGGGGGGGGGTGCTCCAGTCCTCTGGGTTTCAAGGGGTTTTCAACACACACCCGGACCCCATGACCCTCTGACCCCCGGGGAAACAAGGTGCTCTTTTAAAGAAATCTACCGAGACAAAATCAAGGTGGAGCCAAAAATACTGGTCCAGTCTTAACAAATAGACGATGGAATGTGTTCAATACATGTGAACATGACCAACATGACCAGCAGGGGTCCCTCACGAGCCCCTTTCAAAGCCAGGAATTAAGAATGGGATTAAAAGTCCTGAAGCTTTAAGATGTAACATGAAAAGTCAATTTAAAGGATCCAGCGCGGTTTATTTTAATGCAACAATTTCAGGAGACAACTCATTCCTGTGGTGCAGTCTGTCCAAGTGGGTGATCATTAAAAACAACACTGCCTGATTTTTTGTATTTCATGTAAATTAAAGAAACTGCCAGACAAAGAGCACATGTTCTCAAGGCTCTGGAGTCTGGAGCACCTGATGCAAAGATCTGCCCGGGACACATGGATGACTTCGATGTCTGTTGTTTCAGCGCCAACTTTACCAAATGATCTTCTACCAGATTCTCACTCAACAGTCGACTCATCTTCGATCCACTCGCCTGCTTCCCCCCCCCCCCCCGGAGGTCCGACCGGGAGCTCCGCGCTGCTGCTGAAAGAGTTTCACCTGCTGAAAACTTCTTTGAACGTCTCATCATTGCAAACTTCTCTGTGATTTGTACCACACTGACAGACGTGTGTTTAAATAATACCTCAAATATAAATGTGCACATACTGTTGGTACTTGCCTTAGAGAGATCACAGAAAGAGCGAGGGTCACATCGTACGGTTACATCGACACTAACAGAAGACTTAAACGCACGATAAAGGAAAACCATGATGTCAAAGCAGCTTTTCCACCAATCATCACAGCATTTATCACAAAAAGAAAATGTCTCTAGTCTGAGGGACTTGTAAACTCTTTGATTTGCGAGAGGCGTCGTTGAAGTCCTAGTTTGAGTTAAAGAGGAAAAGTACATTTGGGTGAAATGATTCCACACATGGCCTCGACCTGAAATGTTCTTATTCTCCCTTTAAACATTTGACTGTGTTGTACTTCACAACATGCTGGCTCAAGTGTTTCTTATAGTTCAATTCTTACAGTTCACCAAACTCACTGCTGTACTTTACTTTGAACCAAAGATAAACCTTCATCTCTTTGCTGGAAGCGTCGGGGGGTCAGTAATATATCAGTGGAATCAGTGGGATCAGTGGAAATACGAGGATTGGTTGATCTGTAGTAGATTCGTAGTTTCTTACGCTGCCGACAGCCTCAAATCTAACGTGAAGGGCTCTTTTCAGTGCTGGTTCTTTTGATAGTTTTGTTGTGTTGCAGGCTTTTGTTTCAGTTTCCAGAGTTCAGTCGATAAACTCACCTTGAAAGCCGGTTAACAGTGAGCAGAGTATCGAGCCCGAGGGCAACGGGGATTCAGTCCTGGAGCGGACGATTAGTTTGAGATTCATCCATCTCAAGCATCCGTCACTCGTCCGGCAGCTTCAGAGGAAACGATCCATCTACCACGTCTCCTGTTCCCCGTCAGCCCGTCAGCACCGTCGATCCGCCCGTCCACTCGGGTTTCCCCAAGTCAATCAACTTCAGTTCTTCAGTTACTTTGCAGTTTACTGATCCGTGAAGTCGGATAAATATCTGACACAGAACGGTGCTTGTGTTTGTCAAACTATTCACACGAAGAACCGGCACATTATTCTAACCCTTTACTAGAGGAGGAACTGTGTTCAGTGAGGATTTGACCGGAGGGACATTGTTTAATTCAGAAGGGAAACGAGATAATGAAAGTAGTATTTGAAAGGTAGTATTTCAAATGGTGGTGCGACCGCTGTCATCATCAATATAATAAGGACTCATCCTCTGGTCGGCCATAAAGACCAGCAGCATTTCTCTGGAGCTTCATCCCCTTCCCTGGTGTTGGTTGGTCAGTGTCTGGGACTCGAGTAATAATCATATCTATCATCTGCACCAATGAGAACAGCCCATGAGCCGGCCCACGTGCTTGTAGTGTTGATGATAAGTGGTTTGTTTTTTCAAAGAACAGGACGTTGCAACATTGTAAACACCTCGTCCACATCCATCCAGATCCAAATAGCGTGCATGGTTGTTTGCTGTTACCTAATATCATGTACACTCAAAAAGTTTCTTGTTCAACTGCCAATCAAAATGTGTTGATAGACCATGCGGACGATTAATCGAAGAAAAAAAAAAATTCTCTTCTTTACAATTCTATATTTTCACCATTTCTAAGGATGAAACTGTATATTTACATAATTCTTTCCCTTTAAAAAGGTCAGGAGAAAAGCAGAATATGTATATGGATCCAGCGGCGATGAGTTCAAACTAATGTGATGTGATGAAGACCAAAGCGTTTCACTGTAGTTTTGATAACTCTGATAAAGTTCATTTAATTCCAGAAAACCACAGTTTCCTGTTTGTTCACTATGGAAGTCACCGTTTGAGAATGCTCTCTGTATTGTGCCCGTGACAAATGTACGTTTGTGACTGTTGTAAATATGTCAAATATTGTGTATTTTCTGTGTATGATTTTGTGTATACTGTGTAAATACATTCACCCTCCGTGTCTCCGTGTTCTGGTGACGATGCGTAAAACCCACTCGTCACGTCCGTGATGTTTGATATTTCATTTTTATGTGTGTGGCAAGAGATTTTTGTAAAGTGAAATAAAAGACTGCAGATGATGGAGAGAGGCTGGATTATTACAAAAGCATGAAATTAGAATCTTAATCATTTATTGAAATATTCTCATTAAAAAAAACACAACACAGAAAAACTGAATAAGAGCAGGTCCTGTACAGTCCGATACTTTTATGAATTACATGTTGCAATAATATTGTCAGTAATTATTATCATGACCGACAACATTATCATTGTGTTTATTAAAACTAATTCAGAAACTGTCAATTAAAGTTGTAAGTTATTAGAAAAAATAGACCAATACCCTTAAATTGAACCTGTCACGTCTGTAAATATTTACATATTTAAATGTTTTTTGTAGATGCTGAAAAATAAATTATAATAATTTCACTGAGCTGCAAACTGAATTAAAAATGTTTGAAATATCAGAATAACAACAGGAATAAATGCAACAGGTAAAGAAACAAACAAACGGGGGGGGGGGGGAGGGGGGGAACGACCTTAAAATTTCTAAACATTACATCCAGCGGAGTCACAATAAAAAATATTCAAGTATTTCCACTCAGCTAAAGCCTGAGTTGTTGAGAAAAATAATCGATTACAAAAATACAACGGCGTGAATGATCCCAACGACCCGGGGGGGGGGGGGGGGGGGGGGGGGGGTTCTGAGGGGCAGGAGAACAGAACCAGAAAGTGTATCGTGAATATCTTTTGCTATCAAAAGAGTCTTAAGGCGAAGAGTCCGGAAACAAAACCAGCCCAAGTGGTTCTGATCCAAGTCCAACACGACACTGACGTTCTAATAAGGCAAGAAATCTGAAAACTCAAGATCACGAGGATCACGATGGAATGTGATTATGAACGAACACTTGGTTATGAACGAACACTTTGTCAGATTAATGTAACGATGAAATTGGTTTTCAGCAGGATTATGTAAAAAAAAAAAAACATAACTTGGTGAAAGGATGAGAAACGGGCGAAGACAGAGAAGTTAAATTTGGGGGCGGATCCGAGGATTCTTTCACTTTCTTTAACACTAAGAGGTAGGAAGTCTTCTGATGTCTGACACCACTTATGAATCCTTTAAGTCGTTATAATCCTCCAAGCAAAAACCATTTCAAACGTACGTGTTGTCATTGATGAATTTATCTCCACGGAGCAAACTGCAGCAGGCGCTCACCACTTTTCCTGAGGGTCGACTTTACGACGGTGGGAGGAGACGATAACGAGCGGGATTCTGATTCCACCGCTGCCAACGGCCGACTCGCTGCCAAATAAGAGAAACTGGAGCGAACAGAAACCGAGCTTGATCTACTAGGGATCAATAATAAATGAGTGTTTTAAACAAGGCACTGCCGACGGCTCCAACTGCCCAATGTGTGAGACGACTGAAGCAATATGTCCGTGAGACGTTTGGAGCGGAGTGAGGCTCGGTTCCGTCTGCGGAAGACAAACCGACCGGCGCCTCCACGTGAACCTCAGACACTTTCAGGCAGATTTCCCACGGGAACAGTTTCATGACAGCTTGACTTTCAACTGGCTGATCATTTAATTCCTCCTGCTTGGATTTTAAAAATGCTGCGGTCGATCATTTTAAGCCATTTGAAATATGATTAAACCCAAAAGATAAACAGTAAATGTACATTGGTGCTAATGACTAGGTTTTTCCTTTTGCAGCCAAACAGCTGTGTAACAGTGTGATCCACCTTCTGGTCCCGCAGCTCCTGCTATAGCTGCTCCGTCTCAGGCTGGACGGGCCCCGTCTGGTCCTTTGGCGAGTACAGTGCGTTGAACTGGGCCTGGTTCCCCCGGATCTTGTTCTTGATCTTGGGGCTGATCATGCTCCGGAGGCAGTTCAGGCGGACCAGCCCGTCTGGCCCCCCGACGCCACCCAGATGTGGCAGCTCATGTTTGGGTTGAAACGCACCTGAGGAGAAGAGGAGGAGGAGAAATTAAGGTTTCTTAAAAGTCCATGTGATTGATAAGTTGCAGGAAGTTGTGGGACATTGAGTCGTCATTTAACTTGGATTATTCTTATTAATATGATGATATGATTTAGCAGGTCAACACCCCCGCCTCCTCCTTCATCTATCCCCCTCTTCATCACTATAAATCCTTCAGGTGTGCCTCTCCAGTCACTCCCTCGCTCCGTCTGATCCATTTACCCCCTTCAGACAGAAGATCCAGTCACGCAGCCGACGGCGTTTGGTTTTTTGAGATTGTCCCGTGAAGTGTCCGTCAGTCATCTCATCCCAGAGGGCACGGCGCCGACACCCACCACTCTGCCGCTCTTAAAATTAAACACATCAAATCCTCAAATGGCTGCTCTCCGTCTCCTCCCCCCCCCCCCCCCCTCCGAGGGTGACATTTTTCTCATTTTACACATCATTACATTCCGCCCGTCTTTATAGGCGCCCATCAAGGAGGAGAACGAGGGAGGAAGAGAGAACGAGGGAGGAAGAGGCTCCTCTGCCATCACTTCTCTCTCTTTCCTTTCCTCTCTAGTGCTGGTGTTTATCCTTCTCTTCCTCCTCTACGTGTTGAGGTGCAGCGGGAGTCTGACGGCGTGTCGCCCGTGTGCGTTCGATACCTTGTGCAGTGCGGCCAGTTGCATCTCGTCCATGTTCATCGCCGTCTTCAGTTCCGTGTCTTTCATGTGTTTCCAGGTCGCTTGCTTCTCGCTTCCTACAAAGCTGAGCTGGAAGTCGGAGATGAGCATGTTCAGTGAGAGAATTAGTTTCAATAAAGCTGATGATGAATGAATGAATATACAGGAAGTAAGAGAATGTTACATTATAATCAAAGGATCATCTGAAGGAAAAGCTCTGAAATCTGTTTCCAGATGAAATAAATCATCACAATCATTTATGTATAAACCTAATCTGGTCGTTTATTGACCTTTTCATTGCTTGGTTGTTTTCAACGAAGCCCTTTGTGACTTGGGCTCTGAGGAGGTGGACAGATACAGATGGTTCTCCAGTGTACGCACCATGTTGCCGTCCGAGTGGTGGAGGCAGTATTTCCTCGAAGCCTCTTGGTACGTCTGGAACCGCAGAGGGGGACTTGTATGGTTCCGACCTCTTCGTCCTTCTCTTCCGTTTTCATCCACGTTCTCATCCCCTGCTTCGGATCCAGGATCTCGTTCTCCCACCTCTCCTCCCTCCTCCTCCTCCGCTGCTCCTCCCATCTCGGGAGTTTCTCCCTCAGTTGGAGCGTGAGGCACCAGAGACGTTATGTATATGGGCTGAAGAAACAGGTTCAAGAAAAGGAGTGTCCTCATATTCAATCTAGTGTTTTAACTGTACAGTTTGAGTTTTGACAGTTATTTAAAAAGAACGTGAACATTTTTATTTCAGGTGTTTAATAATACAGGAAACACAGATAAGGTCCAGTTGTCTGAATATCATTTTTAGACTAAATACAGAATCAGTTAGGACAGAAACAAAAGAAACTGTAAACTCACAAATCGTCTCTCTATCGTGCGTTTGATGTACGGGGAGCTGTGGCTTATCGGAGGCAAGATGGCGAAGATCAACTCGCCGAGACTGTCGGCTGTCACCACGCTGTTCAGCCAATCAGTGTAAGACAAGGACTGCAGGAGAACAGAAACAGACCAATCAGCACTGGTGAGATGAAGAAAGGTTGGCTGTAGACTTTCAGGGGAGAAAACTAAACGAGCTACAGTGAAATCAAGACATTTAAAGAGAGTTTGAGGTATAAGAACAATTTAACATCTTGATATTCATCATTAGTGGGTTTGATAAATAAGTATAAGTTGAAATACTGAGTCACACTCACCCACAGGCTGCCGGTCCGAGGAACTGCGTAGACACTTTGCATGTAATGGTCAAAGAAGTGGACTCCGTGGGAACCCTTCCTAAATAAATAAAAAAACATAACACCGACAGAATGAACCATGACGGGCAGGAGAGATGTTGGGTTCATAAAACTGTCTGATTCTTCCCTAACCCTGAACACGACGAAGGTCCTGGAACAGTGTTAAGTGTAAAGTTCTGGGAGGTTAAACAGAAAAGCCTTCTTACGCTACGTAGGCGGCGTCCTGGGCTAGCAGGTAGCCCGGAGCATTCAATGGCCAATGGATTTCATTGGTCAGATAGCGTTTCTGAACAGTGACCGGGTGGTCGAGCCTCTTCAGGTCCCACGTCTTCATGAAGCGATCTTCTCCTGCTGTCACCAACAGGTTCCTGAGACACACAGACACAGAGTTCCACAACTTGAAAGATGCAAAGAAGAGTCAGCGTGAGGGAGAGATGACGAGGGGAAAGGCTGAGAGAGAGGAGAGAGAGGAGAGGAGAGAGGAGAGGGAGAGAGGAGAGAGGAGAGAGGAGAGAGGAGAGAGGAGGAGAGAGGAGAGAGGAGAGAGGAGAGAGGAGAGAGGAGAGAGAGAGAGGAGAGAGAGAGAGAGGAGAGAGGAGAGGAGAGAGGAGAGGAGAGAGGAGAGAGGAGAGAGGAGAGAGGAGAGAGAGGAGAGGAGAGAGGAGAGAGAAGAGAGAGAGAGAGAGGAGAGCAGGAGGTAGTTTTATCTCTTTCAACATGGCTGTGTAATTAAAAAGCAGTGATCCAGACACGGTGTTTGTCCTCCTCTCTCTCTCTCGGCTGCAGGATTAATCTTGTTATTCAGCCTCGGCTCCATAACTTTCAGATCTGCCTTCACAGAGAGAACCACGACTCGACACTGAGGATGATGGGAAACGGGCGGGGGAACACGGCTGTTCATCAAATTAGCCTCCGATCTGGCAGCAGACCAACAACAATGCAGGGATGTGAACGACAACATTAATTATCTACAGGAATGCATGTAAACAAACCAACCGACAGACAGACGGGGGGGGGGGGTGGGGCATCACCGCTGACACTGTAACTGAAGGTCAACTGATGGATGAAGAGTTTGAAAGACGATCAAATCAAAAACCCTTAAAACTTTCTTTTAAATAAACTCAAACTTTCTTTAAAAACCAATTTCCCTACTTGTCCGTGAAGCCATCTGCATCACGTGGCGCTAAACGCTGAGTTATCATTTCCAGGTCGCCCGTCCTCACCTCAGAAGATGATTGTGCAGATTCTTCCCGCTGCAGATTTTACTGGAGAGGAGACGTGGGACGAGTGGACAATATCAGATTTTTAATAAAAAGCCAATTTGGACTGGGGTTATTGCTTCAGCCCCGTGCCGACTCGCACTGCGGATCAGTGTCGTCAGTGAATCCTTGTAGTGGACACAGGTGATGTAAATGACCCCCCCCCCCCATCTACACATACATCAGCTGAGTAATGGAGTGAGACGGTTCCTACGAGGGTTAACGTGGAATCTTGAGCTGTGGCCTTTAATTACATATCGGTAGTGGACAGTCAGTCTTCACTCTACATGCTCATGTTCCTCCAGTCCCCGAATCGTTCTAAAGTCAAACTGAGCTTCTTATCAACGACTTAAGGATTACAAATTTCTTTACCCAAAGCATTTAAACTGATGTATTCATATCTTTAAGAGCTAAAACTCCAAAAAACTAGCATTGAAAAGAGTTCCCTGTGTTCTCTGAAGGAGGAAATATCCAGAAATGTTCCTCAAAGGACGATGAGTTTACAGAAGATCTCGCTGGAGATGATTCGAGCCCAGAAACGCCGCAGCCTGAAGGTCAGTGCCCGTGCAGAGATAAGTGAGGCCACCTCATTGGAATGGTGACGGCTCAGAGGCCTTGTACCCTACATTGTGAATTAGAGCCTGAAGACACTGGAGCGAACGGCCCTTCTGCCAAACTCTCTGGGCTCAGGATTTATTCTGCTGCTTTTTTGGCAGCAAAGAACCTGAGCTGCCTTCAACCCAGTCACAGCCCCTTTTAAAGGCTTGTGAATGAAAGTGCCAAACTGAAGCAGATTGGGGGGGAAAACATCAACAGATCCAAGCAGTTATCTCTCTCTTCTGTGATGCTTCTTTTTGCTCCAGGTTTTTTTAATGCTGATAAAAAAAACTGATTTTATAATGAAAAAGATTTTACAGATACACGTTTCTCTCGGTTGATTTACAACACGATCCCTGACACGGCGATAAAACATTAACGCAACCATTCACTATTCATGAGTCATAATTCCATGTGATGCAGTGACAAGCTGAGTTGTTGCTCAATAAATTACAGGTTTTCGGACTCGGAAGTCAGAACATTTTATCCGGAGAGCGATTCAATGACGTTAAATGAGTCAACGCTCGGCACGAGAACGAATGACCGCGTGAAAACAGACGTAAAGGAAAATGGAATAGTCTTTTTATGAATCTTACACTTTGATTAACATACAATCAGTTACTCGATTTAGTCTAAGTGAACGTTTGTGCCAAATTTGATAGGGTTCTCCGGTGTTCTGAAGATATCGTGTTCAAAACAGTGGAATGGACGGACAACCTGGACACATGTCGCCGGCACGGGGACAAACATGAACATAACCTAACATTCACCTGGAGGCGGGACAGAAGGCCAGCGCCCGGACAGCGTGATCGTGGGCAAGCAAGCATCGGAAGGGCAGCAGGGTCAGCGAACCGTCCGACTCTCGCATCTGCAGCAACGTAGACTTAGTGGACAGATCCCAGAGGCCGACGACACCTGGAGACAGAGACCAGAAGAAAGAGTGTGATGCACTGACGACGAGGGCAAAGACAATAATGGATTCTATTCTTCTAACGGGCAACAGACACCAGTGAATCATGTTTGTGTTCGTCAGGACTCGTACAGATGAAGCTGAAGGGATCCAGGCTGCTCATTTGTTTGGGTCTTTTCAGACACTGAACCAATTCATCAAGAACCTCCGCAAAGAAATCAATTCATACCGTCGTAGAATCCAATAGCTATTACATTGTGTGGTTTCTCAGGCAGCCAGTCCATGGACAGGACCTGTCCACTGTTTTCGTGGCGAGGGGCTTTGAGGGAGCCGAGTTTCAGCGTCAACACGGCGTCCGGCTGCAGAACGACAGGAAGCACGACAACAAACACAGCTTCAGATACAACAACGCAGAGTTGGGTGATACATTCTATCGTTGGGTCTTATATGATTTAACAGGGACAGGACTGTGACAGGGGCCTACCTGGTATATCGGCAGCTGCTGGTTTGCATCTCCTGTGGAAAGACACATGAGCACCATTTTTAATGTGTTTATTATTGATGATTATTAAAAGCTTTCAAATCGGAACAATTTCATAGAACAAAAAGCTGGAATTGAGCTTTGGATGCAAGTCTGCTTTATATCCACCGGGGGAAACCATGTAAAATCTGTTTCAAGTAGATCCAAAGAGTTTTTTCAGGAAGGCGAATGTGGGTTTCATCCATACAGGATATGGGGGCTCTCAAAGTGAAGCCAAATCATCTTGAACGCCCCCTGGTGGTTGGCATTTTCACACCGTTTCATCTCCTGTGTGATGAGCACAGTTGTGACTGATGACGGTGATTATCTGGCATCATACACAGGGTTTGGGTTCATTCATATTAATGCAGTTAATGTTACCCTCATCCAAACCAAACACCACCTGCGAACTCACATCCTCAAGTCCTGAAGAGGCAACAACCATTAAATAATTAATAAAAGTACTGACACACACTAAAGCACATTCACTTGGCCTCCCTGTGACCCCCCCACCCACCCCGTCCCAAAAATAAGTCCTGGATGATTGACAGCGTCGGGATACACGAGGTGTCAGCTACTAGGCCTTAAATTCATAGCTTCCAACACTAACAACTGGCTCGGTGATGCATCTTCTTTGTCATTTCAATTATAGATCCTTGTCTGATGGAGAACGGCACTGTAAATTATGTGCATTCACTTCACCGTCTCACATTCTCCCTTTTGTCTTTTTCCTCCTCCTTCCTCTCGTCGCCGCTCACACACACACACACACACACAGACACACACAACTCACACACCTACATCCACCCCCCGACAATTCTGCAGCGCTAACAGCCTCCTCTTCTCAGTCACTTGCTCATTCATTCTGGCGACTGGGCGGACAAAAGCCATTTATAATTATCTGTCGCAAACAGCGCCGGGCTGGTGGGGAAGACAGGCCCACGCCCGTTTAACCCCGCCCAAGCCAATTTCACCCTTAACCCTTTCAGCTGATACGGACACACAGAGAAATCATTTCCCACGTAGGAAACTAATCTGTTTTCAATTAGCACTCATCTTGGTTTCACTTGGTGCTTTTACCTTCTCTGCACCTGTGTCGGCTCTCTGGGGTCACTTCAACATACGTATATATGAGATAAATAAAAACAACAGTCAAGTCGGTAGAATAAAGGTCAGCAGCTCAAAATGACGTGTGGCTGCAGAGCCAGCGAGCAAACTATGGAGGACTAAAGAAATTCAACATCTACCCACAACCACCACATGATGAGTTCTGTGAGTGTGTCTGTGAGCAGGATTTCACTAAAACTGCTGGAGGGAGACCACAAAACATGGTGGAAGGATCCAGGACGGGTCAGGAAAGAGACTTTTACACTATGGTCTGGATCCAGATCAGAATCCAGGATGTTTTTTCATGTTCTCGTTGAAAAGCATCCTGGATATTTCTGGGTGCTCCTCAAGGTTTGTTGTAAAAACCAATCCAGTGGTTGACCTCATGACTCTGAGGCTCAAGTGCAAACAGCCGCCATTTACATTTCTATATCCACTGACCACCAGAGTACCACTCGTGTGGTTTTCCATCGAGTCGGTTGTAGCAGCCACTGAAGACATTGAGGTCCCGTCCTCTGTATATGTGGTAAATCTAGTGTTCAATGATCTAAAAACAACAGATGGTCGATTTTCTAGAAGCTAAATACAATATATTTAGACTGTAAAGGTATTATCGAGTAATTTAGAGTATATTCCTAATGTGGGGAACACCTTGAGGCAGCGTTTATATGAATGTATATATATATATAAATATGTATATGACCATATTGAAAAGCTCGGTTTTAGTCCAAGTCCAAGTCCGGCTCTGCGGTCATCAGTCTGTGTGTTCAGGACACAGCGTCTTCTAATGTGAGCGCTCTGCAACCTTTCTATCCAATAACCATAACCTATGGTTGGAAGCAAGCGGCTGACAGAGTCGCTCTTTGGAAAACAGACCCAATGACCCATGGCCACAAAATAAAATGGAAACTATCGGCCATGAAGCTACGGGGGGAAACGGGAAAAACAAAGAGTGTAAATGTCAGGTTTTATAGAGCTTTCATGTCCCAACTACAGCACTGAAAGTATTTCTTAATCATAAAACCAAGTGTAATACATCAGAATCATCCAATACAACTTTCTGTCAATTAAATACCAATACACGGTGCTCGACAACCTTAGTAAAGACACGCGTGGCATAAAATAACCGCGGTAAAGGTTTGAAATAATCGTGATTTTGCGCAGCTCGATGAGATGGAGCAAAGAGTTAATAACATTTAATCAAGAATTTAATCTCGTGTGGTTTTCAGCTGAGAGATTCTGTGGTTTAAAACGGTGAGAATAAAATTCAGCATGAAAATCTGCACACAACAATCAGCCGATCTTCATGTTACACAACCACAGACAAGACGTGAGCCACAGACGAGTGTGGACGGGACGTGAGAAGGTTTGTGTTGATCTAATCTCAAGTGTTCCGAGATGCTGTGGTCCAGACTGGTGTAGTGGTTCGGATCGGTCCGTGCCCGAGGGCAGTCGCAGGCAGATCAACACACAAATGTGTAGATGTAAACAGCTTTGTGTGCATGATGGATGTGGCCCACGAGGTCGCCATTAATCTCATTCATACAGCGTTCCATCAGCGGAGCCCCAGAGGCAGCTGACGCAGTGATCTGAATGGACTGGACCACGGGCCCCACCATCCATAATGTCAGCATATATACACTCCTGGAGCTGTGTGTGTGTGTGTGTGTGTGTGTGTGTGTGTGTGTGTGTGTGTGTGTGTGTGTGTGTGTGCAGATCTCTCAGAGGAGCGATTCACTTCTCCCGTTGTTGAAGCAGCATTAAACAGTTTGAAAGCCTCCGAGCACACAACACAGACACACACCCCTCGTGGACACTGTCCTACTATTGAATATGATATCTGGTTCAGTTGATGATGTCCATGACTGGTGTGATGCTGTTTGATGGATTTCATACTTAGGTTGGAGTTAATCACGTTATTGACGAAAATCATCAAATCATCACAGCGGCTCAAACTGTTTATCGATTAGTCCATCGTCAGAAAATGAATCAGCAACTATTTTGATAGACTATTAATCATTGAAGCCATTTTTTCTTGGAGAAATACAATTATTTTCTGCTTTTCTCTGTTTTTGATGATTGTAAACTGAATATTTTAAGGTTTTTACTCATCATCACTTAAAGAGTTTCGACGACCATTGTTCAATTGTCTTCAGATATGTTTTGGACCAAAGCAGATTCACCAGGTAATTGAGACAATAAATCAATAATAATAATAATAAATGACACAATTCACTTTCCCTCTTTAAAGTTCCACCAGCCTCTGCATCTTCACTTCACTTCGTTAGTTGACATTTTATAGGCGATCCAGGAATCACCACTAATTGAGCTCTGTGGTGCTGCAGTCACGTGACTTCACAGGAAACAGCAGGAATCACACAGACCCACTGCAGGCTTCAGAAAGACAACACTGCCCTCTGCTGGGCACCCAGACGCACAGCACAGCTCGAGTCAGGACCTAGAGTTAAGGAGGTTGTGTCTCAGTCTCACCAGAGTCCGGGAGCTTCCTGTTGGAATGCAGCGCGGCAGGGTGGGGGAGGCTGTAGATGGTGACCACGCCGGACGAGGAGGCAGCAGCTAGAAGACCCAGCCTGGGCAGGAACGGAGCCTTCGGAGGTGCACAATAAAAAAAACGTCACATAATGTTTATCTATAAACACCAAACCAAATCTACTGGCTTTCCAAAGAAGTCCCTTTGGTCGAAGCCCAGTTTGAAAGCACCTCACCTTCCTGCCACAGCTGGGGAGCTCCCAGCCTCCGGCAGGACACCACTTCAGATTCCAGATGAAGCCTTTGTCCTGAGCTAAGCCGTAGGCCAGGGCCGGCTGAGAGTCCGGGCTGCAGAGACCAGACGGAGGTAAAGACTGAGAACAAGATGCATCACAACAAGCAAAGGAGGAGGAACACTACAGTTTTAAACTTCATGAGTACCTGCTGTTGTACTCCATCTTGCCCACGTCCCACAGCTGAATGAGTCCAGGTCCCGTGTACGTCTTGTTGACGTAGTGCTGGTCGTCCATGCCTCGATGGCAGGCCACCGCGATGTACTGTGTGGCCGGAGCTCCATCAGGGGTCGGACACCACTCCATGGCCCAGACGGGCCCCCCTGCATACAGCAGCATGTCCCAGCGTTCTGTGTGAGCAGGCACGCCTCAAACCTGGTCAGGTACATTCACAGAAACGCTTTAGAAACAAGAACAAAGGACTATTTTCTCCATTTACCTTAAAAAAAAACAACCCGATCTGACTTTTAGATCAACCAGATGTTTTGATGAAGATCTTTCTCACCTGTTGAGACTTTGAAAAGACGCCTCCTCCTCCCCGAGGCCGTCTCTGGACACTTTGAAGCAGCTGAACGAAGCTCCTGAGGCAGGTACTTCTCCACATCACTGAGTCCCATGGAAGACACATGGAAACATACAGTAAACTAACTTTAAGAGGTTTGAGACACATGCAGCAGACACTAACCAGGGCACAATACAGACAGGCCGAGAGTTTTGAAGTTCCCAATCAATCAGAATTGGTGTGTTTCTATTTCAGCAATTTTCTATCATATTGTGAATATTGTTTTATTGGCGCTCTTTTAATTACGTCATGTTTTTTTGCATCTTCTTCTTCTGCAGTGGTTTAACAGCAGCTGACCGGAGACTATTACAACTCCTACTAGCGATGGAAACGTACATAAATGTCCATTTTCTTTTGTCCATTTGATGAAAATCTGGTAGAAATTTAATTAATTAATTTACAGTGGTGAGATGACCGATGTAAAGTTAAAAGCACAGCACACGAAACATCCATCAACAACAGCATTCAAAGGTGAAATACCGTTGAGACACAGGTGCCAGTTGCTGGTGGAGGGGACCCACTCTGGGAACACCCAGCTGCTGTAGTGCTCCTCACGGCTAAAAACACACAACACACAACACATCACACACCATGAATGTGTTGGGGCAACAAATAACAACCAGTTAAATGACCATACTAGAAACAACCACACTGCGGCAGTAACTGCTGCTACTCACAATTTCTTGGTCGTCTCAAAGCTGCTCCAAACGCTCGCCATGATTCTCATGGTGAGGCCGTTCTGGGTTCTGGCATTGGAGTAAACCTGCTGCAGAGAAGACACCACATTTACAGTCCGGTTACATTTAGAGAAGTCAGAGATATGATTCTATCTACAGGACCCTTCAGTTTCATTTAAATAGTGATTATCTATGATTTCATACAGTTGTGGAGCCTCTGATCTCTATAAACAGATTCTTAGATTAGGACAAGATTCAACTTTAGAAGAAAACTACTAACATTGTTCCTGTTGATGTGAAAAACTGCTGGACTCCTCCGGCGTTCCCGAAGTCCAAGTCCAAATCTGACTCCTCTACTTCTTCTTCTTCTTCTTCCTCTTCCATCTCCTCCCCTCGTCTTCTTCAGCACCAGGCACAAAGTCGTCATCATCGTCAGCGCTGCTGTTGGAAGCACGCCGTTTCCTTTTCTTGCCTTTACGCGCTGCAGAGACGAAACATTGAAATATCAATTTTGGGAAGTTCACTCATTTTCTTTCTTTCTTTCCATGAATTAGTGGAGAAGATTGACCCCCCCCCCTGAAATATCCAGCTACAGCCTCGTTTAGCATAAAGTCTCGAAACAGAGGCTAACAGCTAGCTACGCTGTCCCAGTACCTTTGCTTCCTCTGGGACCTTTCCCCTCGACTTTACTATTGCACCAGGCTGGGAATCATCATTCGTGTTACCAAACACCTCTTTTGCCAGAATCTGGAGGTACTTCAAGGCTCTGAAAGAGATTAATCACATTGTTTTTACATTAGATTGATTAGATCGCCATTTCAGAATTTATTACTCATGTAGCATTTACCTACGTTAGCTTTTAGGTTTAAATCGGCTCTGACTGAACAACAGTTTCACTGTCTATGCACAACAGTTAGCACAGATGTTTACTGACTCACATACGTAGTTTGTAACTGAATTCAGTAAATCTAATGACTCACGCTGTAGCTGCACCTCTCCTGCGGCGGCCGCCCGGCCCGAGCGCCTCCTCAGGTGGAACCGCATGTTCTCCCTGAGCCTCCTCGGCCGGTGCTTCTGCCACCAGTGTTTCCTGTGCAGGCTGCTTTCTCACATACTTCCTCTTTGGCTTTGGCGTCCCATTCTCCTGCTGCACAGCCGGTATGGCTCCGTCCTCTCCAGGTGCCAAGCCCCCATCGGCGCTGGGAGTTTTACTGGCGGAGTTTTTCGGCGGAGTTTTTTTGCGGAGTTTTTTTTGCAGGAGTTTTTTTCGCAGGAGTTTTTTTTGCGGAGACTTTTTTGCGGGAGATCTTTTTTGCGGGACTTGTTTCGCGGAGTCTTTTTTGCGGGACTCCTTTTCGCGGAGACTTTTTCGCGGGAGTCTTTTTCGCGGGAGTCGGTTTCGCGGGAGTCGGTTTTGACGGGGTCCTCTTGGCTCTCGTTGCCCTTTTCGGAGTTTCCTCTGAGGTTTTTCCATCGGACTCTTGAGCTGCTTTGTCTGTTGCTTCTTTTTCTTTATCGGCAGCAGGTTGTGTCGCATTTTTAGCATCGTCACTCTTTGCCGGAGTTGTTTTCGGTGTCCTTCCTCCCCCGGAGCGCTTTCTAGGTGTTTTGGGCCCAGTTGGCTTATCATCAGTTTCAAAATCAGCATATTTGGAATTTTTCTTCCGTTGCCGTCCTCTTGAGCTGGGGGTTAATTCCTGATTCTGCGCTGATGGCTTCTCTTGCCCTGAGAGGACAGTGACAGTGTTATTCCACAGTTGTACAGGACATTATATAAGGGAAACAATATACGATAATAATAAATAAATCCAATAGCTGTAGTTCAAAACTGCCAGCAATATAGCTATGTAGCTTAGACATCAATAACGATCTCACAAAAACTCACTTAGTAGAACGCATACCTCCGCCAAAGCCCAACAGACGAAAACACAAGCTCCTTCGCGGAATATAATAACAATGTGACCTTTCACGTGATGATTATCAATATTGACTGATCTTATCTTAGCAAGTGGAAAAAGCAGAAACCTGGTCCAGGGTCAGCGGACTCCATCAGCTCTGGGTTTCTTGTGCTGTCGCTGTCTGATCTGGTGCCTCCTCATGTGTAGAGCAGGTTCCTGAAACACAGAACCAAGACAAACCCTTATGGACTCTCAGGGTGAACCTGTCTGTCAAATGAAACCACACATGTTTCCTTTAAGTGACCGTGACTGTACTTATGCAGTAATATTTCATCATACTCTTGGTTCTGCTTTGGTCCCGACTGACTTTCTCAATGTCGTCCGCTGCAGCTCTATTTTATGAAGCCGGAATTTTTCAATATTTGGCAAAAATAAATCAAGAGCTTAATCAATAATGAAAACAATCCCAGGTTTTAGTCTTGAAGTTGTACGGTACATGTATTTGTCCTGTAAATGTTTGTTGTGGTCCAAGCTGAATGTAGTAGGAGTATCACAGTGACTGTGGAGCAAGTTATTGTTGTTTTTTGGGGGTTTGTTTCTTTAAAGAAGAAAAATAAGCAGCTTAATATTTAGTATTTCTTGTGTTAGATGAACTCAACAACATCACATGGAAACCCTGCCTGGAGCCTGACGAACCAAAGCTCATCCACCAAAGTGACAGTTTTATTCTCTCTTCCGCTTTGGCACACACACGCGAGTCACACATACACAATTATTACAGAATCCGGATGTTTCGAGTCCCGTTAATGATTCGGCGTTAATGTCTCGCTCGAACCGAAGCGGGACGCGGGTGAATTTAACTGATGGAAACTGCTGTAAGTCGTTTGTTTTCGCGGTGACTCGCATCTTTCCTGCAGCCACGCTGTTAAGCTAGCAGACGCTGCTAAAGCTAACTTGTTACAGTGGACG
Organism: Reinhardtius hippoglossoides; assembly: GCA_006182925.3. Taxonomy (NCBI): domain Eukaryota; kingdom Metazoa; phylum Chordata; class Actinopteri; order Pleuronectiformes; family Pleuronectidae; genus Reinhardtius; species Reinhardtius hippoglossoides. The sequence goes on along the minus strand of CM031689.1, from coordinate 1,757,127 downwards.
AGCGGAGTGTGGCGCTCCTGTCTCTCCCGTTGGATCTGCTGAGTGTTGGAAATCGACCCCGGGACCGGGAGTCGTTACCGGCAATGGACGACTGGCACCGTTTATAGCTCACCCTGCCCGGGTGCGGGACTCTCTGCCCCGGTGGCGGAGGCGGAGAGGCGGCGCACTGAACCCGGGAAGCTGGTCTCAGGTCTCGCGGTATCGAATCCCAATGTCCGCCGAGCGGGCCCGGCACCGTGGAGACTGTCCGGAGCCGCGCGGACACCGGCGACACTCGCCTCCGGAGGATCCTCTCTCACCGGCGGCGGAGAGCGAACATCTCCGGCGTTGATCGGGTTGATTCTCGCTGATTTCAGCCACACTCACAGCGCCATGTTGCTGCTCCACACCGCCCCCTACCGGCACTCAGGAGACCGGGATCCTCTGCAGCAGCCGCGGGTTCAAACCTCACTGACTCCGCACATCGTTTATTATCCTCTTACTGGGTTTTAATCTGATTTACACCAGTTTATTAACATTGTGAATTAGTTGTATTCTTCAGATTTTATCTCACATTTCCCTCACTGGATTTTATTTCCACTTTATGCTCATTACACGTCTTCGTGTCCTTTGTGTAAACTCGAGCACTGAGATGTATTTCATGATTGAAAGTTAATTGGTTGGATGTTGGATGGCTGTTGGTTAGTTGTTGATTGGTTTGATGCTGATTTACTGTTTGGGTGGTTGTTGGTTAGTTGTTGGTTGGTTAGTTACTGTTGGGTGGTCGGTTGGTTGTGTACGTTTTTCGACATTTTCGTTGACTTCTTAGAGAATTATGTGTGAATCCTGATGACAAAGACATATTTAGGGGGTTTGGTATCGATCAGTGTGTGGAAATCTATAAATACAAATCTGGATCTAGTGAATTAGAATGTGTTTTCATTAGGGGGATTGTTGACCTTGGGGGAGATATGCACTGTACTTCGTATATTTGATCTAGTTCTTTTTACATAATGTTTCTATGTTGTCAAAATCTAGAAAACACTAAATACTAGGAGTAACAGTTGTGCTTTTATTAGCGTCCGGCTCTACAAACATCACAGAGGACACAGAGGAACAGAAGGACCATGAATTAAACTTTTAATTATCCGTTGTTATACCACTGCTGGAACTATGGAACAGCAGCACGTAACTTCTAAAAAACAAGTCATAACATATTCATTTACAGAGTTTTTAAAGAGACAATAACAGTTTTTTTTACTTGAGTAGAAATTATATACCACAAAAAGAAAAAAGTAACTGCTTTCTATTACTGAATCTTAATTAAATCTGGTCTAGACAATATATATATATGTTTAATCTGTATGGATGTTGGTGATGAGGCACTAAGACATGACAACAGAGCTTCTTCACTGTCAATGGTTAAAAACACAACTTCTGCCCCAACATCACATCTATGACGGCCATCTTTTTCACGAGATGCTAGTTCTGGAGGTCGAGACCAAATGAAAGAGTTCAACCACGATTTTACACGTTCACTATATACGTTGAGTCACAGTGTCGGCAGGGGGTTGATTCAACAACATTCAATGACTTGAACGGCTCTCAGGAGCTCGCACCTGCGCCCAGGCCCAACAGTCCCTGACATTCAATTAAGCTGCACCGGGTTTCACTCACTCGCAGTTATCAGCTCCCTAAACATCAAATTACTTTAATTATCCTCTGAGAAATGGGGACAATGTCCAAAGACTGTCTCACAAAGCCAAAGAAAGTGAAAGACTTTCCTGGATCGCCACCTAAATGTGATGTATTCTTCCCTTGAGCCACATTGAACCCCTCCAACAAGTCATGAAATCAAAATCTCCTTAACAGAGTGCAACACAAGTTCAATCCAGCTTTCTAAACTCAACCTCTAGTATTTGAAATCAAATTGATGACCCTCACTAGTCCTCTCTAATGCGGAAACGGTTGCCTGTGGTAAATGGTTGTTTATAGCTCATCTACTGGCAGCAAAATACAAGAAATACATGATAAGGGTTTTATCCCTCCACCAAGGAATTTACCAGTAAATGTGGTTTCATAACTGTTGGACCTTGAAGGAAGTATGAACTCCACTGAGTGACAATCTAGTTTGTACCTAGTTTAGATAATAGAGCCGTGCTCCAGCCTCAATACAAACACAAGCTGCTGCTGTACGGTGAAAAGCAATGTGACGAAATGTAAAAGTCTCGGTATCATAACTAACCTGTCCGAGCCTTAGTTTAAATCATTAAATGTCAGATCTTGAACTCTAATTTGACGTAAGAAGCTTTTTAAAAAACAGAAAATGAGGTCAGGGATCCAAGGTGCTCTGTGAAATAAACCTGCTCAGTCTTCATGTCGAGCAACGCGTCTCTTTGTGCTATCAAACAGGTCGAAGGGCAAGCGTGGTGATAAGGATTTGGTCACGAGCGTAAAGGACATGGGAAGTATTTCCACTCCGTGAGTCAGAGGTCACACTCCGGATCAGAGGGAACCAGCAGTGGTTCTGTGGTCACACTCCGGATCAGAGGGAACCAGCAGTGGTTCTGTGGTCACACTCCGGATCAGAGGGAACCAGCAGTGGTTCTGTGGTCACACTCCGGGTCAGAGGGAACCAGCAGTGGTTCTGTGGTCACTCCGGATCAGAGGGAACCAGCAGTGGTTCTGTGGTCACCTCCGTCCTTTAGTTTGCTCTTTGGTTTGTAAGAAAACAAGAAAAACCAAATGGGGAGAAACTATTGAATTTTGGTGAGGATTCAGGAATTAGTATCACTTTTTTGAGAGTTTTTCCCAGATAATAATTCACGTATCTTGATGAAAAGTATCAGGCACATTGAGAGAACTGACATCTATGAGTGTGTGTGATTTCCTGCAGCTTGAATTTAACCGAGCTGTTGGGCCTTGAGCGACGAACGAGCTCTGTTGAGAGACGTCACGAAGAAAACTGCTGGACCGATTCCCACAGAACTTTTTGTTAATAATAACAATTTCTGAAATACTTCCCATGCAGCACAGGAGGTTTTTCCCACTCTTAACGACACAGGCTGATCTCTCTAAAGGCATCTGATGGAGGGAAATGAAGAGTAAAACCCTTTCAACAGAAACAGAGACAGTGAAATACATGAACACGGTTTGTTTAAGACAGATTCACAGATTAAAGGGTCGAATCATTACTGTTTTTAAAAAGGAAACTGAAGAAACTAAGAATCAAAAACATTCGTAAATGTGAAAAGAAAAATACAAAATAGAGTCAAACAAAAGAACCATCCATAAGCACTATTGTAGACAGAGTATATAAACATTAGGCTACATGCTATTGGTTAAATATTCGGAGGTGAACGCAGGTCTGTGTTTGAACGCTCCACGTTAAATGCTTTTCCTTCAGTACGGTTCACGTCTGTGAGGTGAAGAGGACTCGTGCTTTCATATTTCATATTTCTGTGCTTTTCTTTGTTCCCCTGCTGATGGAAGTTTGTTTAGGGAACAACACTTGGAATGTTTAAAAAAACGATTTACACAATTTAACGTTGAACTTCCTTCCTAACCGAAAAACAAATAAGATCAATTTATTAACTCCATCGCAGGAAATCAGTTGGGGCGATTATTTGGATTATTGATTAACGATTTTAGATGTCAGAAGTTTTCTAGCGCCAGCTTCACGATAAATAATAAAAACATCAGATTTAATGATTTTCTTTGTCGATATTATACAAAACTTACTAACTTTTGTTTTGTTGGTCAGACAAGACGCACTCTTGATGGAAACCTTTTAGCTCCGCAGATAAACTTTTTTTTTGCCTGTTTCAGTCGCCAGCAGACATTTAGAAAAGGTCGAACTGATCCTCTTTGACTTCCAACATTATTTAGCCCAGAAAAGGCTTCGAAATCAGCTCGGATTCAACGTGATGATGATGAGTCGTGTGAAGTTATAAATCATATTCCAGAGGCACAAATGTTTTCAGACAGAGAACGACTGGACCAGTACCAAAATATACCGAAGCATCCTCTCTTCAAGTTAGAGCAACTTCTTCCCTTTCAGGTAAACGTAAAAGACAAAGAGTGTGTTTATCAAACCTTTTAAAAAGTATAAGACACGTTTTAAGAATCTGTTACATACAAACACAGACAAACGGTAGAACTACGATTTCTCTGAGCTTCACAGCAACAAACATTTCGACACAGAGAAACGTGACGTCTCCATCCACGGTGACACCTCGAGGTTTTCCTTCCAATCATCACAGAAAAGCTTTCTCAAGAAGTGCAGCTCTGCCGTCAGCTGCTCTGTCCTGAGGAAAACGTTCTAGGTCTAATAAAATGTGGACAGACTCCAGATGGTGTCTCTTCCTACCTCTGTTGTTGCTCCGGTGCACGATAGCGCTTGACGACCACGAGGGGAAGTTTTCAGGACGTCTTTAAGTTCCACGTTGTTGCTTCCCGGCCTCAGGTTGCGGCTCCATGACGCCCGGCCCTTTCAGATTCCACTGCTCCACCTGTCTTGGCCTCTCCTGCCGCTCCGCCTCCAATTCGCCGGACGAGCTGCCGACGCCTCCACCTGCAGCGAACCCAAAGCAATCCTTCCTCTTCCCGTCAGCCTTCCCCCTCTCCGCTCCTCCCTCTCCCTGCTCTCGTCCCTCCACCATCTCTCTGCTGTCCTCTGCGGGTTTGTCCTCGGTGACCACCTCCATCTCGAGCGGGGCCTGCTCCGACCCGAGCACGACTACTCTCCGGTCCATGTCCACCCACAGCGGTCCCGCAGGAGGCTCCAGAGGGGTGTACTGCAGGATGGGCTGCTGGAGCTGGGCGTCCGCCTGCGGGGGGAGGTTCTGGTGCTCTGGATGGAGGTGCTGGAGGTGGAGGTGATGCAGCGGCTGCAGAGGGTGCTGCATGGGCTGGAGCTGGAGATGCTGCTGCTGCGGCTGCTGCTGATGGTGATGCTGATGGTGATGGTGATGGGGGCAGTGGACGTGAGGGTGTTGCTGGAGCTGGAGGTGGTGTTGGTGATACTGATCCACAATCTGCTTGTCCACATTATGGATTAACTCCTTGTGCTGGTTTTTCAGGAACTTCTCAAACGTTTTGGAGGCCTTCTTGTTCGTCACAAACCAGTCCTGTCGACACGCATGTGGCGGGAGGAGAGGAAACACAAGGACGGGTCAACAGGGGAAGTCCAAACAGTGGCTGTGTGCTGATACGATACATGTGAACGATGTCATTACCTGTGAATGGATAGAGGTGATGTGATATTTCACTCCACTCTCAGAGTTAAACTCTTTGTTGCAGATGAGACATTTGTATTTTCCAGCTTCAAAATCGCCCTGAAATGGAAGAAGAAGAAATGTGTGATCACTGAGCACTGGAACATCAACACTACTACGGTCACTGCCGTCCACACTCCTCCAGAAGGTGTGAGTGCCTAAAATAGAGGTGGTCCTGTTGGGTCTGTGTTGTAGTTTGAAAACTCTGGGTCTGTGTTGTAGTCTGTTCTTGGACAACAATATATGTTTTCAGGTGATTATGACTGATGCAGAGCTGAAGTGCTCGTGTGGATGGAGATCAATCTAGTGTAGATGTGGCCTGAACGATTCACTCGGGTCATCAAGGTGCATTATGATGTGTGGGATCACTGTCAGTCTGGAACAGAACCAACTCACCCTGCTGCACAGGCCCAGATGAGCCTTCAGCCCAGACACACTGGTGTAGGTGCAGCCACAACCCTGAGGACACAGATGGTGTTAAACCGGGTTATTGGACTTGAGAGATGAACAAATACACTGAGAATGAAGGAATTTGACAAATAGAAATATCACACATTGGCAGACTTGATAATAACAGTATGATATAAATGATAATATAAAATATAATGAGCATAATACTGTAATCAGCCTTTGTTCTGATGTTTCTACCTGGTTGGGACAGTGGACTTTCCTCTGCAGCTTCACCTCGTTCTTCCACTTCCTCAGCACCTCCTGGCTGAAGGCAGGGAGGCCCGGTCGAGCGTATTTTAACTACCGAGCACAGAACGCAGGTTAATCAAAGTGCAAAGGCTCATTATTCTTCCATGGATCAGTGTCATAGATAAATACACAAGGATTATCCACTTCTCCTCCAACAAATGTCCTCTTGCCTTCTTGTCGTCGGGCACCAGGTCGCACTGGAACTTCCTCTTGGGCCAGTCTTTGGGGAGGTCGTTGCTGGCGATTTCAGCCAAGTGGAAGTTGGCCACCTGTGCGGAGGCCCGCTGCACCCGGCCGCTCGGCGTCCTCTCCGGGTTGGCCTCCCTCTGGGCCTTCAGAGCCTCGTCTTCCTCGGGCTTCTGGGGCGCCTGGGTAATGGGAAGGAGACAGTTTGAAGGTTTATGGTGCTACCGTGTTTCTTTATGTTCTTTAAGTTTCTTTGATCCGAGTCAAATTAAAAAGCTGACTCACAGGAGCGTGCTCTGATTTAAGATGGTATTCCAGACCAGCCTTGGATTTGTATGTCTTCCCACAGTGAGAACAGTTCAGCAACAGCTTCTCCAGCTCGGACTCCTCCTTCCCACACTTCTTCATGTGGTAGACGTAGCCCATGATACTGGTGAACCCAGCAGTACAGCCCTGAGACGGGGAAACAGAGAAAAGAACAGATTATGGAAATATATAAAAAGTATCTTCTCTTATCGTATCTAACTTATAACCTTGTTTGTTTGTGCAAAGACTCCTGGATGGATTTCCACAAGACTTGGTGGATGGATGGGATATGAGTCCGGGGGGGGTAAACGTGCAGATATGGTTTCTCTTTCTTTAACATTGTGGGATATGATGCGTTTTGTCATTTTTGTGATTTTAAAGTGGCACCATATGATTTGTCAGTTTACCTCTTTGGAGCATTTTAATTTCCCCAGTCTCTTCAGGATTTTGCGCAGTTTGTCTTTAATGGTGCGGTCGTCCAGGTGCTTGGCTTCTTCTGCTGAAGGCTGCAGAGAGAACATGAGAGGAAAGACCTGAAGGTCGGCGCGGCAGGAACCAGAGAGGGAGACTCTTACCAGGTGGCTGTGGTCGGCCATGACGTGGTACTTCATCCCTGTGGAAGACTTCAGCTGTTTCCCACAGTGTTGACAGGTGAACGGTTGCTGCACACAGGGACACATGTTAACATCAGGTGGGAACGGGGCTTTGCTTCATGTTGAATCTCTACTCACCAGTCGGCAGTTCTCCATGTGCTTCTTCAGCCCCTCCACCGTCTTCCTGCTCACACTCTTACATTTGGGACAGGTGACTCTGCCTTTGGCCACGATCTGGAGCTGCCAGCGCTCCTCTGGACTTCCTGTCGGCACAAACATTATTTATTTGACTCCACGGAAGAAGAGGTGGTGTTATGGCCGGTTTGGAGGTTCATTTAGAAGAGGTGGCAAAAGTACACACATTCTTTACTCAAGTAGAAGTACAGATACTCAAGTAAAAGTAGAAGTACAGACTCAACCTCTTCACGTCTCTCACCTGGAGCGTAGGTAGGAGGCTCCTTCTTACTGGAGACAACTGGAGGTTTGTGATCCTCACTGGACTGAGATGTGGAGGCTTCACCGCTGGCTGCGTCGGAACCTGAAACATTAAGAACAAGAAGAGAAGGGTTCGTGACCCAAACTGCAGCAGCCACTTGGTTAAACATGAGACAGGATGTGACCTCACAGGAGTCTCTGCTCTCTGGTGGCTGCTCCATCTCTGCTCTCTGGACCTTCTTCATGTTCAGCTCTTTAAAACCACACAGGACGAACAAAACCAACAGATCAGCAAAACATACTCGTGCATACACTTTTAACACAGTTTAATTTGAGCATTTAACATTAAAAACTCAGGTATATGCACCATAAATATGGATTCAGGATAAATAACTGATATTTGTTCATTCAGGCCAATTTGTAGTCATTTGAAAACAGAGGTGCAGCAGCCAATCAGTTCACTATGAATAAATACTATTCATAACTTGAGATATTTTACAACACAATTGTGAGAAATTGTGCGTCTGGGATCTTTGTACCTGGTCTCCAGACGTGTCCTCTGTCTCTGCTCGTGTTGCTCCAGCCTTGGTCTTGGTTCCGTCCCGATCCCCACGCCGGCTCCGGCCCAGAGGAGGCCTGCTCTCTTCCTGGATCCCTGCCGGCGTTCCAGGCCTGATCCTGGCCTCGGTCTCTGCCGGCTGCCCAGCCCTGCTCAGGCCCCCGGTCCTGACCCGTCATCCAGGCCTGTTCCTGTCCCCCATGAGCTCTGTCCCTGCCTGACATCCACGTCTGGTCGGGACACGAGTGTCCCGCTCGCTCTCTATCAGAGTTCCACACCTGCTCCTGGGGTCGCTCTCGAACCGGGGCCCAGGTGTTGGGGCCTCTTTCCCTGGAGTTCCAGCTCTGGTCCTGAGGCTGGGACTGCTCCCTACAGGCTTCGGGGCCTTGAGGCCACGCCTCCTTCGCCGCCAGTCTCGGAGGGAGCCTCGCTGTGGGTGGAGCCATGGAGCCTGGGTCCACCCCATTGGCCAGGTCACCTGATGACATCACTGAGCAGCTGGGGGTTGGGTAATCTACTGTTCCCATGGAAACACTCTGGAGGTCCTCGAACCTGATATCGAAAAGATACTTCTACATCAATGATGTCATGTGTCACGATGTCACACATTTGCATAATGCACGTGATGTGTTTTCTGAACATTAGAGCATGAAAACATAAAACTAATTAAAATGTTCAACCTGAATATGAGCATAAATGTCTCGTTTAAAGTGCAATGAATCGCTCTGTTACCTTTTCCTACCGTACGTCCGTTTCATCTTCAGGGAACCGTGGGCTTGAGACTCGTCATCCTGAAACAAGCACAGAACTGTGAAGACCCAACGCTTTGCATAAAGTCCACAGATTGTGTTTATTACAACGAGAAAACTCGTCTTTATTAGCAACATTTACTGGAACGACCCCACAGATGCAACCCCAGCAGGATGTAGTGTATAATCCGTTCACTCTCACCTTAGTGTATCCACCTGATTCACAGTCTCTCTCCGGCAATCGCTGAATAACTGTAGGAGAGATTTAAACTCCAATAAATCAAAAACAGAAACTAGCTCCATCCTGATGTTTCACAGTCACGTTTACACTGATTGTAATGATGTGAATTTGTCATTTGATTTTGTGTACCTGGACATAGAGATCCACTTTTAAGGTGCGACTGGGCCGACTTTCTTTTCCTTGGCACATACAGAGGTGACATGTCCCCTCCGACGTGGGCAGGGTCCATTCTGAGCCGACAGCCGGGAGAAATCACAAAACAGAAAACATCATAAACATCATAAACATCATAAACATACACATCGCTTCATTTTACTGTGAAATACTCATTTTCTGTCTGTGAAACTTCAATCATGTTTTCATTCTATGCATTATTATTAACAGTTGGTGTCACATGACGCCTCCACCTGCTCGAATCGGTTTGCATGTAAAACTAAATCTTAATCACATCATACATAATTATTCCTGAAGTCATATTTGTTTTATCTTATTTCATTTCCATTTTCACCGTCTTATTTTTTTGTTATTGTTATCATTTGGGCAGAGAATCCAAACTATGAGGATACAGAGTTTATTAGACGTGATGTATTATTTTTATGATATATAATATTAGTCACACGAAGGGGAAATTTGCTGAGTTACAGCAGCAAAGAGGAATAGTCGAAAAATAGACATCGGTAAAGTAATAAGTGAACGTACAATGAAATTATAAAAACATGATTGGAATAGAGATTATAAATTATTATTATATTATTATAATTTTTTTGTATTGTTATTATTATAAGTAACTATGCATTATAAAACGAAGGGGAAAATAAAATGGAAACCCAAAGAAGTTATGAAAATACGAATGGAATAGAAACAACATAGAGTGTAAACAGAAAACATGAGCTATGAAATTAATATTGCAGTTAAATGATTTACACCTGGGCGACTTTACATTATATCTACATATTATTATCATCATATGATTGCGGTTGTTGTTATGGTTCCGTGATCCCGCATCGCCAGCTCCACACTGAGGCAGGAGCACGTGAACGCATCACCCCAGCCTGCGTGGTTAAAACAACATTTGTCTTTCGACGAAGGGAAACCGGTGTGAACGTGAATCTGCAGCAGAACCAGTGGGTTCTCCGGACCTCGGTTCTCCTGGACCTCCAGGGGCTGCTTCACACGAGCTGCTGCCGCCTTCCATTGTTTCTTACCGGGAGGCGGAACCGCGAGGCTCCGTCCTACAGCTCGGTCACAGCCTCCATGTCCGCAGCCCGAGCCCCGGCCTCCTGCGGCCTCCTGTCCCCGGCCCTGGTGAGCAGCAGGCGGCTCGGACACCCAGCACAGGCCCGGTCCAAGAGAGAGGGGGGGTGGGGGGGGGTGATCCGGACCAGAGCAGTGTGAGAATAGAACCGGTCCAGCTGTGAGATCAGGTTTTCTTCAGAGGAACGCCCTCCTCCTGCATCTGCTGCTGCCTTCAGGACCGGTGGGAAATAAGGCCTTTGAAGGTCCAGTGTGCGGGATTCAGTGACATCTAGTGGTGACGTGTCGCGTTGCAGCTCCTCAGCCTGTTATCTAGTTGTCATGTCTTCACTTTTCCCATCAAAGTGAAGAAATCTGTCCTGTGGCGTATTGCATGAAATTAATATCTTTATCAAAATGATCCTGAATTCATGTGTGGGCGCCCCCTGTAGGTGGAACAAGGCACAAGGCAAAAGACGTTTCCTGTTCGTCTTTGCTTCAACTGAGTGTTTGTGCCAAAGTTGAATTCATAACCTCGAGGTGTTGTTGAGATATTGTGATCACAAGATTAAAAAAAAAAAAAAAGTATTTTTCACAAAAACAGCTCGTGGCAACCTCCCTGACCTTTGACCTTCAACCACAAAGTTTCCTTCTTTCAAGTCAAAGTGAAGTTTGTACACCTTTTGAATAAAGTTCCCCAAACACAACGAGAAATACAACGTACTGATCCTGAACTGGTTCCAGCTGCTTCTGATCTGATGTCAGTTTCAACATGACCACGTCTCCACTCCGCCTCCCCCCCCCCCCCCCCGGCCAGTGAAAGTGAAAGTGCCTCAGTGCGTTCAGCGACTGGAGGGAGTTGTTTTCTGGATCGCGCAGCAGACATGTCAGACGCGTCCACGTCCAGAGACTATCACTCCATTTCGTAAGTAGCCTTCCTCACATTAAGGTGGTTGGGATAAGAGGCTGTGAGCTTCTGGACCTCTGCGATGCATCAACCCGGTGCCGATGATCGACCCGGTGCCGATGATCCACCCGCCAGGTCCGTGTCCCGGAGCAGAGCTCGAGCTGAGCAGCTGTTTAAAACCGACCGATGTTTTTATTTCACCTTTGTGCAGCTTTGTTAAGTTGTGTCGACTGAAAGTTTGTCTGTGTGTGTTTGTATTTCA
>CM031689.1:1681530-1745602 GCA_006182925.3 Reinhardtius hippoglossoides | reverse complement strand
TCTGTGTATTCGTAGAGCTGAAGCTCCTGTGACTCTGCAGCATCCTCAGCAGATGTAAGACATGAAACAGCAGGTTCCATCAGGACCGAAGTGATTATTGGCAGCAGCGTGTTAAACTGACTGAGTCTCTCTCGTTAAGGAAATGTCCCGACGACTCGTCCCTGTTCTCTGACTCAATAGAATCAGTAAAGCTCCGACTGGCGGCTCTGAGCTGAGCCGTCATGGAGACAGAGCAACAACAGAAGCGTTTTTCCGCAGCGTGGAGACGGGTCAGCCATAACAGGAGGACTTGTGCACGGGTGGTGGGTCAAACCATTTACAGTTGGGTTTTGGGAAGTGGCGTTCGACAGAGGCGTCGGATTGGAGGGGGGACGGAGAGTTGGTCCAAAGAGGGTTCACTGGATCCCGGGGCTCTGACGGCGCAGCTCAGGGTTTTGCTGCAGGAGTTTTGGAAACTGAACAAAGTTCTGTCGCATGCAAACTCAAAGGGGGGGGGACGGTTGCTTTCTTCAGTTTAACAAGTCCACTGGTTCATTTCTGGCCAAAGTCATGACATCATCGAAAGAATCTCAGTACATCTGCTCTATTCCCACCTCCAGTATTAATACTAATACTATTAATCTGATGTTAGATGAACCTAATAAACTGGCACTGGGTACGACTCATCGACTTTGAATAGAGATGGAGGACGCGTCAATCGTGATGTTTCTCCATGTTTTAATAGCATCAAATATTTAAAACCGAAATTACAGGAAACATCAGTGTGATATGAATGACCTAAGATTTGAGAAAGTTTATTCAAACTTTGACTTTGACTTTTGACTTTGGTCCATGTCCCATCCACCGACATGGAGGAGGCAGAGTGTATGGCTTGTACTGCAGCCAGCCACCAGGGGGCGATCGAGATGATATCTGTATCTGACCACGGTCTCTCATGCTTCCCTCCTCAGCGCGGTCGTCCACCACCACCATGGTCATCGACGGCGGCTCGCAGTCCCTACGGACGCCAAAGAAGACGTTCACAGAGGACGTGTCGTCCACGTTCAGCTCCCCGCTGGCCTGGATCTTAGTCCTGGCCCTCGTCATCACGTGGTCCTGTGTCTTCGTCATCATGTTCGATCTGATGGACTACAAGACTTTCTCAGGTACAAAGAGCTGCTCACGTCTCAGCTACTTGTTCATCGTGAAGCAGCAGTTTGATTAAAGTGAGTCTGATGTGTGAGTGTGAACAAGGAGAAGGTTTCCTCCTTCACTCCCTGAAGGAGGAGTGAGTGGGTTCCATCTCCTGAGAGAAGAACTGACTGAGAGTCAGCTTCAACCGTCCAATCAGAGTGAAGCTGATCTGTGAAGCTGAGCTGAGATCAGTTCAAAAGACTCTGAAGTTATTAAAAACCAGAGTTTATCTCCAATATTCTGCAGGAAACTTTGAAAACATGAAGAATTACAAAAATGAAAATAGAATTATGTCAGATCAGGTATGTATAGATACAAGTAGGTTGTATGTGTTTTATCATAAATGTTGTTTTATCCTTCTCTTCTGACTTCTGCCTATTTCTCCTTGAGGTTTCTAGCTGCCATGATATCAAATCTACTAATTTCACTTGTTCATATTTTATGTGAAAGTGTCATCACCGTGTTGAAAGCATTTATTTCCATTTCTCCTCATAACATCACAACATGTTCAGCTCAGTTTTCTAACTCTTCACATGATTCACACCAAACCTCAAACTTCACAGCAACAAGAAAACATATTTAACACTTTTCTCCTGGACAACACATTTTCCTCAGGCCTGATTTCATCTCGAATAAGAGACGGAAGGACGAGAAATCAATGATTTAAGAGAAAAAGAAAAGAGTTTAGTGCACAGATGAAGGGAAACCGAGAAGAAGAGAAGGAAGAAGAGAGAGAAGAGAAGAAGAGAGAAGAGAGAAGAGAGAGAAGGAGAAGAGAGAAGAAGAGCAAGAAGAGAGAGAAGCAGAGAAGAGAGAGAGAGAGAAGGAGAGAAGAGAAGAAAGAGAAGAGAAGAAGAGAAGAAGAGAAGAAGAGAAGAGAGAAGAAGAAACGAGAAGAAGAAGAGAAGAAGAAAGGACAGAGAAAGAGAGAAGAAGAAAGAGCAAGAAGAAGAAGAGAAGAGAAGAGAGATAGAAGAAGAGAAGAAGAACGAAGAGAAGCAGCGAAGAGAAGAACGCGAGAAGAGAGAAGAGAGCAAGAACGAGAAGAGAAGAAGAATCCGAACATACTAGCCATCTACTCTCCTATCTCTCCCCCTATACTCCTCCTCTCCTATCTCTCCTCTCTCCTCCTCTCCTCCTCTCCTCCCTCCTCTCCTCTTTGTGCTTCACCTCTTCAATGTCTTTGCTTATTGCGACTGTGTTTCTCATCCAACCAGGTCGTCCTGCCGTCAGGAAGGTTTTTAAGGATTCAGGGCGTAGAGGCAAGAAACCTCCTCTGCTACTAACGCCTCAGAGCAGAAGCTGCTGACTAACAGCTTCGACCGATAAAGATCTGTAGATGCTCAGAAGGACGCTGCTTCCTGTCTGTTAACGTCAGGGTGTAAGACGTCAGGTGGAGATTTACCTGGAGCTGGTTCATTTGTTCGAGAAGAAGAAAAAACTGAGTTTCAAATATTTGAAAATCTGTCTGAAAAAAACCAGACAAACCCGGCTGCCTGTGTTAAATCACACATTTCCAGCTCCATCTTATGTTGTGTTCTATGCTTTTTTATTCCCAGTGTTTATTTTGCCTGTTTATGTGAAGCTGGTTGATTAAATCTTTAAAAAGGATGAATCAACATTTAATAGTTATAAAACAGAACAAACCCACTTTAACAATACACAAAATATCTATGACAATATATAGCAAATGGAGAAAGTTAGCAGTGATCCCTCAGATGTCGTTATCAAACTTTAGTTTAAACTAGAATGACGCTCATAGAGCCACATGAAGTCCAAGGTTGTAAAACCACATTTTAATTCACAAATCTGGATTTTGATTTGGATCTGCACCAAATTGCACACGCTCATGAATATTAGTCCCCTAAATACATAACCAGTAAATCTATAAATTATCCGAGTTGAATGTTTAAAAATGTGACTTTGCAATGTTGAGAGCAAAGTTCTTGGATACGGCCCCTGATCTGGATCTGACCCGTAATGCAGCTGATTATTATTCAGTAATACTCAGTTTTCGTACTTTTCACATCTCCACAGATTGAGAGTTTATCATTTGAGAGTCAGAGCTTTATGGCAGCTTTAAATAAAAAATATATGTGGATGCTGTTTGCACTGGGAACACTGGCCCTCCTCCACCACACTGGGACTTTTCAATGTTGAAATTAGAAACTATGGTTTCTACAATTTAAAAGCAGATTAGAACACGTGTACCTGGATGGAGGAGGGTCACCTGTGCTACCTGCTGAGCTGAAGTTCTCCTGCAGTGGTTAAACTGGACGGTGGGCTACTCCTGCTCCTAATGTGACACTGATCGATTCCCGTGGTCCCACCTCAGTTTAACCCTTTTGCTTTAAAGTGGATGTTTTGCCTCACTGCAGAGGAACGAGAGCTTCGTCTCCAGTGAGGAAATGTGAGACGCTGATGATTTTGTGTGTTTGATTGAGAACGATCAGCTTCAATCCAACAAGAGCAGTGATCGAATTAACCAGTGTGTGGTGTGTGTGTGTGTGTGTGTGTGTGTGTGTGTGTGTGTGTGTGTGTGTGTGTCCATGTCGCTGCTCCACCAGGAGGCCTCACCAAGATCAGCTCCGACCCCATGAAGGTGGTGAACGATGCGGTGGAGGAATCGACAAACGTGATCAGCTTGATTTTGAAATTCGCCGCCAACCTGATCGCCCCGGAGGAAGATGACGGTACTGAGCTGTGTGTGTGTGTCGGATTCTTGTTTTTAAATAAACCTGTTCACAGTTTATCTGATGTCACTTTCCCTCTCTGCTCATCCTCTAGGAAATCTATACGCCGTGAGAAAAAAAGGTTTGTGCCGCTGCAGCTTTTATTTTTTACAGCTTCTGAATGAAAAACGGGCTCTAGCTGCTTTTTGAATGTGCTTAATTACATGTGCTGGGCTTTTATATATATTTCTATACGTTCTTTACAACCGTAGACAGTAAATAAAGATGGACGACGCATCTACACTTCCTCCCACTATCCCACTGTACTGCAGCCAGCCACCAGGGGGCGATTGAGGCACCTTTGGCTTCACTTTTGTGAGCTGTCATGTCGTCCGTCATTATTTATTACGTAGAACCAGCAGTCGTTTTAAAGTCTGGTTTATCTAAACCGTCCAGGAGGCTCTGATGATGCTGCTGCTTTGACTAATGCAGTTTATCACAAATCTCTCTTCACGTGACGTAAAGACCCATAAATATTTGTCTTTTTGCTGAATAACTTTAACGTGTGAGGAGAACGAACATCACGTAATAAACTGAAGTCAACAGATGAAAACTAAGATGAAAACTAAGATGAAAACTAAGATGAAAACTAAGATGAAGACGCCTTCACAGACCTGGTTTTAAGATTCTTTGCGCGGTGAAGAGACTAGAAACACACACGTGGATCTATAAGAGAAAACATGACCAAATTATTATTAATATCAGTATTGTTATCGTTATTGTGGTGCTAGTTTTAAACTGACTTCATGTATAAACCATCTCAAAGATTCAAGATGGTTGGAGGAGGAGGAGGAGGAGAAGGAGGAGGTGAAGGAGGAGGTGAAGAAAAGAAAAGGTATTCTCCAGTTCCTTGTGAGAATGTGTAGTTTAACTGTAGATAATAACTGACGAGTGTTCATCTCCCTGTAACAGCATCACTAATGATCCACAGGAACCAGCAGTGAAACCCGACGTGTGGTTTCTCATCATTAGCTGCACTAGTAGAACTTTTGTGTTCCTATGAGAAGAGTCGGTTTCTTACCACAGAGGATTTGTGCCGTTTGAAGAGGGAAAACATCTGAGTTGAAAATTAACAGCAACTTATCCTTCACATGATGATTGTTTCCCTTCACGTGGCCTAATCCTCACTAACTGTCTGAGCTAACTGCTGCCACTAATCTGTTCAACATGGGATCAGTGAGGATCTGCTGTGTGTGAACGTGTCTCCAGATCATAACGTCTTTCATTCACTTCATTCTGTATCTGTGGTTTTCTTACGTTGCTGATTTTAATTTAATTTTTTTTATACTCCAGGAGAGTTTTTGCCGTCTCGGAGTAAAGGTCGGTAACTTTTGTTCACGTACATTTTACTCTGATTGGTTAAAGTTCAAAATAACACTGACAATTTTCTATTAAGAGCATTTGTTCAGTTTGTTAAATCATTACAAAGATTGTAACATTAACAGGTTTATTTGACAGTTGTAGGGATGCAAGCAAAGACGAAACCACCAGTGGTTGACGCTGTGGAGGAGAGAGAGGAGGAAAGGAGTGCGAGAGGAGGAGAGGTGAGGATGAGGAGATGAGTAGAGGGGGAACAATGAGGAGTAGAGATTGAGAGGATGAGGAATATGAGGACGAGGAAGAGTATGACGAGGGGAGGAAGAATATGACGAGGAGGAATATGAAGATGAGGAAGAATATGAGGAGGAGGAAGACTATGAGGAGGAGGAAGCTGAAGTAGAAGAGGAGGAAGGAGTTGAAGTGGAGGAGGCAGGGGGAGTTGAAGACGATGAAGAAGAGGGAGCAGAAGCTGTGGGGGAGGTGAGGAAGGAGAGAAGGGAGCAGAAGCTGTGGAGGAGGTGGAGGAAGAGGAGGAGGAGGAAGAAGAAGACGAAGAGGAGGGAGCAGAAGTGGTGGAGGATGTGGAGGAAGAGGAGGAGGAGGAGGAAGAAGATGAAGAGGAGGAGCAAGGGTGGAGGAGGTGGAGGAGGAGGAGGGAGCAGAAGTGGTGGAGGAGGTGAAGGAAGAGGAGGAGGAGGGAGAAGAAGATGAAGAGGAGGGAGCAGAAGCGGTGGAGGAGGTGGAGGAAGAGGAGGAGGAGGGAGCAGAAGTGGTGGAGGAGGTGGAGGAAGAGGAGGAGGAGGAGGAAGAAGAAGACATAGAGGAGGGAGCAGAAGCGGTGGAGGGAGATGAGGAAGAGGAAGATGAGGGACAAGAAGTGGAGGACAAGGTGGGGGAGGAGGAAGAGGAGGAGGAGGAGGAGGAGAGAAGTACCTGCGGAGGAAGAACAAGAGGAGGAGAAGAAAGATGAAGCAGCTGTGGATGAAGAGGAGGATGTGGCCGAGGAAGAGGAGGAGGGGGTAGCTGCTGAGGTGGAGCAAGATGATGAAGATGATGATGAGGATGAGGATGAGAAGGAACCTGAAGCAGCTGTGTCAGACACCGATGAAGGTGAATCCAAAGAAGAGGCTGCAGAGAAGATGAAGTCGAAGACGATGAAGATGATGAGGTAGAGGAAGAGAAGACAGATGCTTCTGAGAAAGATGATGAAGATGATGAAGAGGAGTCTGCAACTGCTGATGCTGAGGATGATGTTTCTCCTTCGGAGGATGAAGAGTCGGCCGTGTCTCCCGACTCGGAGTCTGACGCACCTGTTGATGTCAAAGACAGCGATGAAGATGTGACTCTGCCTGTTGACGATGATGAAGACCATGAAGCTAAAGATGAAGGCGAGTCTGCAACTGCTGATGCTGAGGATGACCATGATGATGTTTCTCCTGAACCTAGTTCCCCTTCGGAGGATGAAGAGTCGGCCGTGTCTCTCGACTCGGAGTCTGACGCACCTGTTGATGTCAAAGACAGCGATGAAGATGTGACTCTGCCTGTGGACGATGATGAAGACCATGAAGATAAAGATGAAGGCCACGAAGATGATGAAGAAGACGAAGATGGTGAAGATGACGAAGATGATGCCTTCATCGACAGCTCAGACCTCAGTGAATCTGCACTTCTCTCGAGTGATGAGGAGGCAGAGGAGGATAGTGACGACGACGATGATGATGAAGATGACAAACTGGCTGAGGGTGTTGCATCATCTGACAGCGAGGAAGACTACCTGAAGCTCGATCTTCCTCCTGTCGCCGCAGTTAGTGAGGATGATGAAGATGATGAAATTGAGGATCATAAACTCCCCGAACTCGAGGATCTTCTTCTTCTGGCCGCTCTTGAAGATGACGATGAAGACCTGAAGGACACTGATGATGACGAGGATGATGATGATGAAGATCTGGAGGATGTCTCTGTTGCCTCCTCTGAGAACTTTGCAGATGATGAAGATGACGATGAAGACAGTGACATCAAAGACGATGACCTTGACATCGACTTTGACAAAGACGTCCACGTTGAGCTCCACGCTGAAGACGACGATGATGATCATCACAAAACCGATGATGATGAAGAGGAGGATGATAAAGATGAGGAGGAAGTCGAAGTCGCTCCCTTTGAGAGCACAGACAGTGGAGTCCTAGGTGATGATGATGATGATGATGCTCTGAAAACAGATGAAGAGTCTGTCGGAGAGACGGTCTTCAGTGAGGACATCTCCGATGACACAAGTGATGAAGACGACGAGGACAATAAAGACGAGGATGAAGATATTGATTCCAGCTCGTTTGAGTTCAGCCTCGATCAAGAAGAAATTAAAGAAACATTCGTTTACACTGAAAAAGATGAAGACGAGATCATATCAGAGTTTTTAGCTGGTGAGGAGGAGAAGGACGATGATGATGATGATGATGAAGAAGATAAGGAAGATGACGAAGATGACGACGTCCTGCTCACAGGTAAAGTGCAGCATCATCCATTACATTCACCTTGAGTTCATTATGATAATGATGTCATAATATTCTACTCTTCTTCAGAGTTAATATGTCTTTTTATATATTTTCATACTTTACATGAAGCCCCCACTGCAGCGGCGTCCTTTGTCCAGGAGGAGGCAGTAAAGACTGAGGTGGCTGAGGAAGAGGAGCAGCTCCGTCAGGCTGGTGATGAAGATGAAGCTGAGGAGGACGACGCAGAGGAAACTGGTCAGTGTCACGTCCATCGTGGATTCTGTGTTTTAATTAGATCTGATGATGTTATTAAAATCAATGAATATTCGATGTCACTCAATAAAACCCACGAGTGATGGGAACAAATTTAAGTTAAAAAAACTTCCAACTGTTTATTTTAATCTCTTTAATAAATACAAATACATGTTAGAGACTCTTTGCCTGTTTCAGCCTCAGTCAGCAGTCAGCCGGCTGCTCCTGTCGAGGAAGACGAGGGAGAAGACGAAGAGCCGGCGGCTGAAACGCAGAAATCTGTGGATGAGCCTGAAGATGAGAAAGAGGAGTACGATGAAGATGACGATGAGGAGCGGGCGGCGGTGGACGTGATCAGACCTTTGCCTGAACCGGAGGAGGAGGCGACGAAGAGTGAAGCCACAGGTCAGAGAACAGCAGCAGCAACAACAACAACAACAACAACAACAACAACAACAACACAACAACAGTGTTTAACTCTCAGTCTCTGCTTCGTGGTTTCAGATTGTCCATGTTTACATTCTGCTAAAACCACAGAGTCCAGCACCAAGACCGCAGAGGAAACAGGTTCGTGGGAAATATCACATTTGTGTCTTAATATATATTAACTGGAATTTAGATATTTATTATATGAAAGATGAAGATTTAACATTGTGAGATTGGTAATAACAAATATATCGTACAGAAGTTTTACTTTCAGAGGCTCCAAGGAGGGTTTCAGCCACGAGGAGGAAAAAAGGTAACGATAAATATAAATAAATACATTTTTAAAAATCTGGGATTAAAGGACGTTTCAGACAAAACACATTATTCTTTGAGTCCGAATTCAAATGAAGTCATGAAGTTGATATTTTAGTCTCAAACACTGATGTAGGATTCAGGCCTGGAAAATATCTAATCATCAAAATAGAAATTGAAACAAGGGAATTTCTTTCTGACATAATATAAACTTTAATGAAACAATGTAAAGCTCCTTTAATTCGTTCACTTTTTTAGTTTCAGACCGTGAAGCTGTGAAAACAGACGACGAACCGAAGAGGAAAGGTAAAACCGAGCACTCCATCTTCAAATCACATTCGTCTCAGAATAAACTGGATGTGTTTGCTATAAAACTGAAGTATTAAATATAATCCTGTTCCGTATCCAGCTCTTCCCAGGATTGCGAGTCTGGAGCCGAAGATCAGGAAGATCAGGAGGATCCCGGTTCTTCTCAGAGGTACGAGGACAGAGGTTTGATGTTTACTGTGAATCAGTGAGAAGACGACTTATTATGAATCATAGGAAACCTGCAGAGAGTTGAAGAATGATGATATGAACGATAACGACAAATGGTGGTAAAATAAACACGTGTATTAACTTTCTAACTGTGTTTTTTCATTTCTGTCACAGCTTTGTCACATTTTTTAATAATGCTGTGTTTTCTCTTTCAAATACAGCCGGACACAAAGTCAAGAAAGTAGAGAAGACAAAAGCTTCCAAACCAGGTAACATGTTCATATTTACACTCGGGAGACGTGGATATGGATCCATGATATGGATCAGAAAGGACTTGTTTTTACATCTGAATGTTTCCATCGACAGAGACAGACACCAAAAAACAAGAGGACGTCCCAGAATCTGGACAAGAAGGTTCGTCTGATGTTTACTTTGTGATTCAGACAAGAAACCCAGGCGTGGTCTCATAGGAG
This sequence comes from Reinhardtius hippoglossoides, assembly GCA_006182925.3. Lineage (NCBI taxonomy): Eukaryota > Metazoa > Chordata > Actinopteri > Pleuronectiformes > Pleuronectidae > Reinhardtius > Reinhardtius hippoglossoides. Next base: position 1,735,945 of record CM031689.1, on the reverse strand, counting down.
GTCACTGTGACCTTTAACCTTTAACCTTTAACCTTTAACCATCAAAATGTAATAATTGAAGGATGCAAACAACCACCATGTGTTTTCTCTGGGTCAGTCGGCCCCTGCAGACCTGCACCCGTCTACTGCCCGGCGCCGCCCGGCTGGTACGGTACGTATGAGACCGTTAAAGAGAAATAAATAAATAAATATGTGATTTCACACCTCCTCTGTGTCGACATGTGAAATTACCTCTTTGTGCTCCAGTTCATCACGTCGTCACGGACAACCCGTACCCCCCCCCCATCATGGCAGGTATTTACACTGTCCTCACGTCAGAGAGAACTTCAGTAAACAATCATGTTTCTCCTTCACACCACTTCACCTCCTTTCAGCTCCGTCTGCTCCTGTCCTCACCGTCCATCCCGGGGCGCCGCCCATGCAGCCGCTCTACCATCAACCACCCCCCCCACTGATGCAGTATCAACCGTATCTGCCGCCGCTGCAGCCGGTGATGCAGCCGGTGATGCAGCCGGTGATGCAGCCGGTGATGCAGCCTCCACCAGAACCAGCTCAGCCGGCTGAAGCGGCCCCGCCAGAGGCCCCAGAGCAGGAGGCCCCAGAGCAGGAGGCCCCAGAGCAGGAGGCCCCAGAGCAGGAGGCCCCGGTTCAGCCGGAGGTCCAGGCTCCAGCTGCCGAAGCTCCGCCGGCGGCAACTCGGCTCCACGGTGAGTTGGTATGAATAAGATCCTGACTGTCATGAAGTACTGCTGTTCCTTCTTAGGAACAGCAGTACTTTATGATGCTACTGTTGTCTTATTAAGTTTAATTAAGAAAACTTCAATATTTTCCTAAAGAACCAGTGACTGAGGAGGAAGAGGTGAAGGCTGCCTCCCCCAAGAAAGGTATTTCATTTCTATTTAAACTCACATTAATATTTTTCTTTTAATTACAGCAGTGAATGATAGAATTATGAATATGTGACAATTTACAGCTGCTAAGAAGAAAACCACTAAAGCGGCTGATTCAGAAAAAGGTACAGTTCAATTCCCCAGATCTGTTAAATGCTCGACTTGTAACAAACAGTGAAACAGTGACGATGACATATGACTAAATTCATTATGGAAAATTAACTCTGCACTTTGTTTCTCTCCAATGATCCTTCAGAGCCGCCAGCAGCCAAACAGAAAACAGAGAAAGGTCATTTCTGTTTATTGTCAGATAAAGTGATGTTTTCTCTGCTTCACACTTCAATATTGTTATGAATGATACAGGCTGTGATTTCAGTTTTGTGTTGATATAACAACACAAACAGATTTACACACTGGAGAAGATGTAAATAACATCATTCATTTGCTAATTATAGATGCTGTTGTTTCTAAAGACAAAACCAAAGCAGCCCCTGCGAAGAAAGGTGAATAACTCATTAAGTTGTGGATATATTCATTGTACTGAATATTTATTTGGACTAATAATATTCTCGTTGTTGTGACAGACTCAGCAGCAACAGAAGAGAAAACCCAAAGTCCTGCAGCAGCAGCTAAAACAGGTAACGCACATTTGAATATGAAACTTGTCTGAGCATCGCGTCGAGGTGAATTTAATTATTTTGTTTTCACAGAGAAAGCTGTGAAAGAAAAAACCAAAACCGCTGCAGCTGCAAAGAAAGGTAAAAACATTACGGGTGACGGGTTAGTTAAAGCAACACCATGTCACTTTAACTGAGCGACAGCGCCCTCTGCAGCCACACGTAGGGATTCCTTCTGCTGGACTCAGAGTCCAAGCATTAAAGGGTTTTAATCTAATCATTTCCAAATATTCCTGCACGTCTGAGGCTCGTACGTCTCGAGAACCGTGCCTCTCATCAGCTTCACGCTTGGCATGTTTGTTGTTAAGGGTCATAAAGACGTGCAGTGTTACATTTGTTCAGTGAAAGAGGAAACATTCAAAACTGGGAAAAGAACCTCCCTCTTTCATGTGAAGGAAAATCTGATGTTTCCCATAGAAAACTAATCCGGCCTCTCTCCTCACCGTGTTAGAGCCGGCAGCTGTTCGTCAGAAGAGGAAACCCTCCTCTGAAAAGACGGGTAGGTGCACACGCTGATGATCGACTGAAAGCTTAATGAACCAGGATGTGAAACTGGAAACTAATCATTTCACTTCTCTCATAAGCGTCTCCTGTCAAGAGCAAAGCCAAGACGGCTCCTGCCAAGAAAGGTAAAACAGGCAGGAAATGTTGGGCTTGATTTCGATCAACTCAGTGAATCCTTCACTCCAAGAATAATTTTTCTGCTGAACTGCAATTTAGTCCAAGTTCTATAAACTTAAATCCCCTGAACAGATCCGGAGCCGATCAGACTGAGAACGAGACTCGACGGCGTCAACGTGACGTCTCCGGCCAAAGAGGAGAAACCGTCCAGACCTTCTTCCTCAGAACCAGGTAACTCAGCATCTAAAGTCCAAACATCGCCCCCGAGCGTCCAGGTGACCCAGTGGAACACATGTACAGAAACACGTGCATTTCTTTATTTTCAGCCAAGATGAAGTCAGAAACCTCGGCAGAGAGGAAAGGTGAGGACATGTGTGCCCAGGTTGTAAACTTGTGTTAGGAGAGGAAATGAACTGGATCCGTCTCATTAAGAATCATCGCTGGTTCCTTCACGTTCACCTGGTAACGTGTAGTGGCCCGAATCTGATTTGTCTCCAGGGTCATGACCAGTCATCGGAGTCTGATATTGGTCATATTTCAAAAGATAATATGAACAGCTACATAAAAATATAAATTTAATGCGATCTGAGTTGAGCAGTGAGTCTTACATCGTGAACGCAGCTTTAAACTCAACGAGACAAACCTGATCACTGGGGTCAAATCCCTCCTCCTGCATCACAGGTGATTAAATGATCTGTTCAATGCAGGATAACGTTCGAATCAGAGTCACACTGTGTTCGCACAGGAGGTGAATAACATTAAACGTACAGGTCTCAGATCAGTAACTGTTCCTCCTGTTACAGGCAAAGCTGAAAAGGCTGAGAAGAAATCTGCCAAAGAGGCTCAAGGTATCAGATCAAGTCTGGTTCACGGTTAGAAAGTGAAGAATCGAACTGACACTGATCAATGTCTCTCTTTGTGATTCCTTTCAAAATGTAGATAAAGAGAAACAACCGTCAGAAGCCAGTAAGTAGAGTTTATATATATATATAAAAATATATATATAAATCAGCATGTGTGGCTGCAGGGGGCGCTGCTGCTCAGTAAATGTTACGCAGTGTTGCTTTAAGCTGAAGATAATTTAACCTCATCCTGTTTAGACTGAAGCAACAAATACTGGAAAAGCAGATGAATATCACTGACCTCTGTTTATATGTCAAAAACACATTTCACATTTATCACAAAGTTTATCATGGGACTCGAGCGTGAGCGAAACCAACAGGATTAAAACGGTTTGAACTGAACTCTTGGACGAGCAGAGAAACACGTTCAGGTCCAAACGAATCCGACTCTTTATGGACCGAAGCTTCGCACACGCACACAGTTTGTCGTGTTGACTGTCTGACGCTTTGTGTGCTTGTTGTTCGTAGACAAAGCAAAGAGCGCTTCCTGTGCGGCCTGAGGTATCAGCTCATTTCCAGCATGTCTCCTCCGGTCGACTCAGTACGAAGAGACGTTCCCTCTCAGCCACACCAGCAGCACCAGAGATTAGAATCTAACGAGACGATTGCTTCTTCAGAACCCGCCTCAAGTTACTGGAGGAGATTAACGTCTTTCAATAAGGCAACAATAATACTAACTTAATTTAATCCACAAACCGAACCCTGTTAAAGTGAGGTATCAGTGTTCTGTTCCTACTGAGTCATCCAGTGGAGTCTCGACACCCCCCCCCCCCCCCCACCACCACCACCACCACCACCTGAGTGACTCTACACTTTTCTGACACAGTTTAAATGAATAGTTTCTGGATTCATGTTTGTTTCAAACCAATAATCAAACGGCATCTGTATAACACATGATACATTTACATTTGATATACAGATTCAAATCACAATGTTCCCTTTAGAAGTCATAGGTAAAAACCAGCTGAAGTGAAGTATCCTTGCTTCTCGTGAGGGAATTGAACCCATGATGATAAAGATGCTGCACGTTTGTATATATCTGAACAAAGAGGATAAACAAGGTTGAGCATTAAACAATAGAAGAAGAAAAAGAAGAGGAAGCAGCTTCACCTCTGACGACATCATGTCTGAACCACGTGGACGTTTCACTGGTAGTAAAACCAAGAACCACTGAATCCCTCAAGCTTTGAGTGAATGAATGGTTCTGTTCCTCTCTCTCCAGGCTCTTCCTCCTCACGTGCATGTGGACACTCACCCTCCTCTTCCTCTCTCTCTCACACACACACACACAGTCACTCATGATGCCAACATTTTGATTTGTTTTCATTCCCGTTCTTTGCAGAAGAGCCGCAGACTGAAGACAACACCACGGAACAGAAGAAACCAGGTAGAGGTGGAGAAGGAACCGAGTGATGTCATTTCCTTTTTGTAAATGATGCACATCGATCTTTTTTTGAAGGAGAGACATTCATCTTTGTGTTTCTCCGTCTTCTCAGGCCAGCGATACTTCCAGTGCATTTACGTCCCTGGTAAAAATGCTCAGTACCCCTTACGACCTTTCACCCCAGCGATGTCCCCGGCCATGATGTCCCCTGCGCTCCGCTCCATGTTGGAGCAGCAGCAGCGAGCAGCCAGGGCGTCGGGGCAGTAACCTCACGTCCCATATCTCCGCTCTCCACCTCCTGCAGGAGACATCTGTGAATCTGTGGACGGAAAAAAGAAGGGGACAGAAATATTTTGTCTTTGATTCATTTGTGTATTTATTATTTCTCGTGGTGGTCGAGCTCCTGGGTTTCTTAAGGAGATGATTTCACCCTCAGCTGATGCTTCGCTGTGTTTGGTTTTACTCGTTGTCACTTTCATGCCTGTCAATATCACTAATATCCAGTATTTCTGTGAATATTCATGAATCAATATAATGTACATAACATGTATATTTATAATTAAGGCTGAGTTGAAAGGTGACGCGTCTGCATGTCATTTTTTGTTATTTTTTTCTGTCCACTCCGGATGTTTTATTTAATATTGTTCAGGACAGTTGCACATTATTCTCAATATTTTATTTTTAGCTGCATGTTACTTGGATTAGGAAAAATTGGATTAATTAATTTGACAATAAGCACTATTTTTGGAGAATATATTTAAATATTTAATTAAAATAAGATGTCACATGTGATTAAAATCTAATTGAGCATATTGCATTTTTTAATTGTACAATTCAATGTAGAAAAAAACGTGATTAATAAACCATAGTAATAGTTATAAACTTTATTTATATAGAATTTTAAAAAGACATATTTATAAAGTGCTTCACAGACATAAAAACTGAAAATAGATGCAGTGCAGTTACAAATGGACGATGGGTAAAATAAAGCAAATAAACCAATAACACAAGGAAAAGTTAGAAGTTAAATCCATTTCATTACCATGTATTTCTAATAGATGCTCCTGAGGTGGTTGATTGACAGAGGGAGGTGGTTCTGCAGCTGCGGAGCCAGAACATTTTTTGCTGCTTTAGCTGCATCTGCCACAGATTAGCATCAGTGAAGGTTGGAGGTTCAAATCCCAGGAGCTCCCACGGTTGATCCGAGCAGCGTCCCCGTCTCTGAGCGCCGACGTCTCGTCAACGTGCCGCTGCTCGACGATGAGACGTGTGTTTAGATCTAATATGAGACAGGAACCAAGAAGAGAAGATCATATTTAATGTACAATAAAGAAAGTTACATTTCTGAGTTTAAAGAGAAACTTGACTCCGGTTAAATGTGGTTTATTATCTCAGATACAGACTTAATAGACTTAAAAGACCAAGAAGAAATGTGGACAATAGGATAAGAAAGATTAACGTGAATCCGAGATGCACTGAGGAGATTTTTGTATAACTTTATTAGTATAAAAACTTTATACAAAAGCTGCCAACATTAAAATAAAGTGAGGATACAAATGTTTTCTTTCAGTGTTGAAGGATGTAAATATTATAGAGATATCACCACCAAAAAATAAGATTTTTATAACATTTTATTTAACGTCAAGTATATATGTAGTATTTTTCTTATTTGAACTCACGTGATGTGAGAACTCTTAAAGTGTCTGAGACACACTTGTGTTTGTTGGCACGTGGTGCGTTCAGGGACAGGGACTCTGTGCAGGACAACTTGGATGTGACCAACTCTTGAGACGCTGTGATCTCTGCTACAGAGGATGAATGTCGTCCGTGTCATGTTCAAGCATCAGCGTGTTTCTCCTGACGCTTCATATATTCTGTGACCTCTGGTTTTGTGCCTGACAGAAACTTGTTGTGGCTGCAAACCTGAACTTTACCAGCAGTTTGCTGTTGTTGTCTTACTGAATGAAAACCTGAGACAGATAAGAAACAAAGGGGTTTTTCACACTGGGCTCAAACCCGGGATACGACCACAGACTGTGAACCAAGATGGACGAGGAATCAGTGAGAAAGAAACTACTTGAAATGACCGAACATTTTATTTGATGCGTAATCCGACTTTTTAGTTTGGTCCATGTCCAATCTGCTAACAGGGAGGAGGCAGAGTTAATGACCTATACTGCAGCCAGCCCCCAGGGGGAGCTGTTTGGTCGTCCATCTTTATTTACAGTCTATGGATACGTTTTGTCTCAACTAAGTTGTTTTAGGTACCAGATTACGTAGCGTAAAACACTGCTGTTGCTGTGGTTACCTCGTGCAATTATTCATAACAGCAATGATTATATATAAACTAAACAATAATTTAGTTTTATTAACTTTATCAAAACTTGTGCCACGTTATCCTCAAACGATCCCAGAGAGTCTTCAGGTGCGTTCGCTGCAGTTCAGAGTCACTGGTGTGAATCTGGATTTGAGCTCATTGTCCATAATGGGATCTCAGTTAGCCGTTTGCCGTTAGCGTCCCTGAGCACGTCGACCACGCTCTCTGGTTCTTTCCAAGCGTGAATGTTGAACCCGAGGCTCGACGTACGTCCCGAGTTTACAAGTTAACGAGCAGGAAATGAGGTCAGGCCCTGGACTCTGCGTCGCCTGAGGAACGTTTCACGGCCAAATGAGATCTGACACCAGTTACAACCTTCTGCGTGCGTGTGGTCGCTGGGATGTTTAGCTCCCCTGATTAGAGCTGCAGAGATGTGCTGTAATTAAGGATCTTGATTGAGGAAATGAAACTCAAACCTATTTTTACAGAGTCTTCATGAATATTGATGTCGGAGGAACGCTGTGTTTCACCCGGACGACTTCCCCGATCACAGGATTCGAACAACGAGGCGGAGCTTCTCTCCCTCGGGTCGTTCAGGTGCAGAGAATTTACTTGAATGTTTTTTATTCTGGTGTTTCATCTTTGGTCAGTAATTTCTCTGACGGTGACACAAAGACCACGTTTATAGTTCGTGATCAGCTGACCACTGGTGGCGCTAGAGAGTAATGCTTCAAGAAACAGTACCGGAGATATTTACAACATGTCCTGACATACGACCAGTAGGTGGTTTGTTGGGGGGGAAGAGGCGGAACGCCGTCCCCTTCAAACCACACACAGATCTATTTACAAATCAATACACACAAGATAAAGTTGCATTTACTTGTGTTACTCGTTATGATTGACGCCAAGTTTCCACACAGCTCTGTGTCCGTATGTGAGTCAACCCGATGATCCCAGGTGGATTTAACTAATTTAGCCTTTAAAAGAAAAAGAAATGCATTTCCGTGTGCTGAACACCAGGGGGCGAAGTCCAAACGGAACTACGGACACAATATAAAACTGTGTGCAAACGAGGCGTAAGGTATATTAGAGTAAAAGATGGACGATGCGTCTCTACGTCTTCCGATTGTACAAAAAAGACGCCAAAATATCCTGAATACAGACGCTGGCATCTTCCACTTTTGACGTTATTCGGGGCGAGAGTCTTTTCGACTCTGTGTCGGCCTCGTGTTTCCCGACTCAGTCATGAAACTCTGTCGTACAGTTTGTACAGGACGGACGTTGAAGCGACCGAGGAGGACGGCGATGTGATGAAATCGCCGCAGGATGCGATTTCATCCACTTTACACGTTTATAGTTTGAGGTTGTTTATTTTTTGTTCTTGATTTCTACGCATGAAAAACACAGACAGTGTAAATACACAGGAAGCAGCTGTCAGTCAGATTCTGTGTAAAAAACCTGTAGATAATAGTTTATTTTATTTGTTTGTTTCATTTGGTGACGATTCTCTCAGAGTTAAACACAAATTCATAAACTGGTTTGACCGAAGGAGAAAGAAATCACTTTTAAAGACATTTTGTGGTGTGTGTGTGTGTGTGTGTGTGTGTGTGTGTGTGTGTGTGTGTGTGTGTGTGTGTGTGTGTGTGTGTATCATAACACAGAGATGATCCACGTTGTCGTGATGAGAGCAGCCGGATGTTTCAGGCTGTGGAGAATGTAGAATCACCACATTGCAAATATTTTGTGTCATAATTTAATAAATATTCGCTGTTAACCTCGAAGCTGTTTCTGTATTTATTTGTGTGTCTTGAAACAAACTGTTTGTAAACCTTCATAATAACTAGATTTGCTTAGTTTATAAGTTGAATGCACTTTTTCTTTTTGAACCAGATTCATAGCATTGTTTACGTGTATGAAAAAACATATTTCTGTGTTTGTGGAGACGAGGCCTCAGTGTCTCCAGCTCTCTGCGAAAGAACGAAAGGGTTAAAAAGATAAACAAGAGAAATCAACGTGTGTCCATATTTATTTTTGCCTGTTTTACATAATGCATTTCAGCAAATTGTCTTTGAGGACATTTATACATTTAACACCTGCTAACTGAACAGTTTTTGCTCCTATAATATACTGGTTGTCCATGACGACGTCACAATTCAGTTCTGAGTTTGGTCCCCCTACAGCTCCTACTGCCATACAGTCAAAGAACAGTGATGTGAAATCAATAAAGATATAGATCACAACTGAAGTCATGAATTCACCGTTCGGAAAATGATCAATCGTTCAGCGTCCGAGTCTTTGAAGCACAACACGAATATTAATGAGGAGAAAGAATACGTTAGTTTTTGTAATTGAACATGTGGAGATTTATAAAAAGAAAAACATTAGTCAGAGTCAGTGGAAATAAATATTCTGAGTCTCATCTCCCTGGAAAATGAATCGTGTGATGGAGAGTTTGATTCCAACAAGTAAAAGAAAAGAATCAGAGTAAATCAGATGAAAGTGATTCGTTCATCTCTTCACGTTGAACATTGAACTACTGACTGTCTGTATCCACACATTTACTTTCCCTCCTCCTTTTTTTAGAACAAATTAGTGTCAAATGTTTTGCACCAGATTAAAACAAATAAAACATAAAATCATTTCACTGTCGTCTCGTCTACAATCTGCTTCAGATGGAAATTTAAACTCTGTCGTGTTGAAGAAACACCGAAGCTTTGATTATTTTGAATTCATGAATATCCCGTGATCCACGTTTGACGTCAGCTGTTGAACGACGTACGACAAGGACGTTGTGTTTGTTGTGTTTGTTGTGTTTGTGAACAGCATCACACAAAAACCTCCGGACGGGTTCCTATGCAACCTGGTGGAAGGATGCGGTACAGCTCAGGAAAGAACTCATTCAATTTGGGTGCAGGAACTTTCTTTTTCACCATTTTCCCAAATAAGAATTAATGTTTTTTGTATCTTACGTATTTTTATGATTCCGTCATCTAAACATGATATTACACACATAGTCAACAGTGTTTGTTTAAAGTGACTGAAGAGGCAGAAGCAAGATGCTGTCCCACATTTCCATCCATCCCAGATATAAACAAAGCAGATGAATCAATGTATGTTCAGACATAATTAGAGAACTTATATCTATGACTGTGTGTAATTTGGTTGGATTCATTGGGACGGTCGGGCCTCGGTGGAGGTTTGAGCTCCTGTAGTGATGTTCCAGGTCAATGTAATATCTAAATATCCACCAAGGCCCAAAAGTTCCCTCTAATTCAATCAAGCTGCACCAAACTACACACACTCATATATCAGATCCCCTCAATAACCTGTTTACATCAATATCCATAAATGATTCTCTGGGAAATCAGTAAAAATGCTCTTTGTCTACGTCACATGTCGTCAAGCGTGTGAAACGTCTTCAACAATACTTTGATCAAAGTAAACAGGAAAGACAACAACACAGAAATAACATTCAAAATGCTGATAAATAAAAGAATGACTAACGTCATAGATCTGTTTACAATTCATACAACACACACTGATCTGCCTCCTTTGAATATAATACTGACAAAAAGAAAGAAACATCTCAGAAATCTTAAGTGTGGTAAAGCATCACTGGATAAACTGTGTCTGTAAGAATAAAATTAAAAATCTTCTCCTGTGTGTTTAACGTCCTTTTTTACAACAGAACAATCCTGAGGATCGTTCAGACAGAGGTTCAGAGAAACTCGAGCAGTGTACAGATGTTTATTACATGTAAACTTTATATCCTAACAACTGGAAGCATCTACAGTGGCTGTGTGTGTGTGTGTGTGTGTGTGTGTGTTGGTGTGTGTTTCCCTGTTTGTGGTGCTAATGTGTGTTTTCCTCTACTCCTCCGCCTGCGTGACTCACACCCTTCGTGACAGCTCGACTGAATCCTGGTTTTTAAATGTGGAACAACTCATCTCAGATGTTTGTTGAAGCACAGAAACGATTCCACAACTTGTGATGAACGTTGGTTCTTCTGGTTTCACCTTCGAACCTGCAGCCGTCGTTTCTACATTTCTCCAGAGAGCGTCGACTGATTCTGACACTTCGAACGCAGCAAGTGGAAAAGTCTGACAACAAATGTGTTCACTCGGGGTCTGGTATGAAAACCAGACGTGCAACACACACACCGAACATCATGATATTTAGAACCGAGTGTAATTTGTTGCAGATCCAAATGAAAATGTGGATCTAGAGAATTTAAATGTGGTTTCATAAGGGAACTGTATATGTGCCCCAGTGAGAAGTCTTTTTTCTGTAGTGGTTTTCTGCCCTCACGCTATCAGCATCATCTCATGTGAGCAGCCATTCTGTGCAGATTCTTACACGGATCCTAAAGTAAATCACCGGGAACCATTAGAAAGTCAGATATGGAGTTAGGTTGTAACACAGGTCGATCAGCGGCAGAATCAACAAGTGTTTTACTGAGAAGTCGTAAATGTGCCACTGGAATCTCTGCAGGTTTGACGCATGTGGCAACGGCAGCTAACGACGGCCGGGTCTCAGCGAGGGGATAATTCAGAACAGGAGCTGGTTTCCTGCACTGATCAGATTCTGAATCAAACACTCTCACCTCTGACACGTCACACTGAGCCCCAGTGAAAACCACCGAGGTCCCACTCCGCTCTGCACGGAGCCTCCGAGCTGTTGTGAGTGAGGCCGACGTGTGTCATGCACGCTGGTGTGATAGTTTAACATTCCAGCTGTCTGCTCTCGTCGAGGCCGGCCACCTCACGCCACGTGGCCGCCGGCCTCTCGGCGCTCGGCTCGGCTGCCTGTTTGCCAGCCTCGCCTGTCCGCCTCCTCAACATGCGCTCGCTCGGCAACATAAACCCTGCGGTGAACGGTTGATTTGGAAGAAAATAAACTATGTCAAACTCCTTTAGTTTCACACGGAGAAGTACTTCAGTGAGTGGAGTGAATAGTGGCTCTGTCATTTGAAATACCCGACTGCATCTCCACCTCAGCAGCCGCTCGTCTGACTGCTGAATTTAAACCAAACTGCGATTATCATAAAATACTTTAAATATGTAGAATAAATCCTTTGAAATTAAACTCAACGTGTATTTAAATCCCTTTTAAAACCACCTGATCCCGGCTGAGTCGGGATCTTTGCTCGTCATGTTCCTGCTCAGTCGTATTAATGAAGCTGTTAACGTCGCTGCTGCCTCAGATCCATCAGCTTCACCACAAACTCACTTTGGAAATGTTAATTAAAGATGTTATTGATCTGCAGGTCTGGTGTGTTCACATGTCAGGAGACCTTTCGGACTTTAACGTGTGTGTGTGTGTGTGTGTGTGTGTGTGTGTAGTTTTCTTGTAAACAAACATTATTTATGTTCACATTCAGTGTTTTTCTCCAAATCACGTTATGTGTTTTTCCTTCAGGTCGAACAAACGACTGCTTTTCTTTCCTCGTTCTCCAAACCGGATGTTATCTCTGCCAAGCAGCTCGTGTGTCGTCGCCCCTGGAATTAGTTTGTTTGTTTCGTTTTCAGCAAGATTAAACAAAAACCATCAAATGGATTCCGCACAAAACTCAGTGACGGTTTGGGACATGGATCGAGAACACAAGGGGCCTGTTGGTGGAGGTACGAGTTCCACTGAGGGACGTTCGTCAATCAGTGCGTTACTACAACTAACTGCGTGTTACTATCGGCGACTGTGGATCAGTGGAATATTAATACAGTGGCACGAACGTCAATTCAAACTGCCTCGTGCCGTCGTGCATGACACAAACAAAAGGGCGACCCATTCGTAAAAACACTGCTCCATAGCGCCACCAGTGGTCATGGTCATGAACTCCGTGCTCCGCCTGAAAGCGTCCAAGGAACCAAATAGCACGTGAATGCTAAAACCTTCACTCACGTCTTTCAATCAGTAGCTGGACATGAGAACAAGCTAGAGGGTCGTCCTCTGAGTCAAACTGCAAACTAATACTGTTCATCTTTAACTGCATAACACCAGAAACGTCCTTAAATAAATACTAAGAAAGTGCATTGCAGCCCAGAATGAGGCAAAAGAGAATTCTATCTACGTGTGTGTGTGTGTGTCAGAAAATAATTTACATGTGATTTAAATGGTCTAAAACATGCAAAACAATGTTAAATACCACTACGGCCCTTTACTGGCTTATTCTTTAAATCTTATAACATCTTATAACAAACGTAAATCCACTCTCGTCAAAAGGAAAAGACCTCAGAGGATCATTATTGCTGAAAATAGAAGAAATTCATCACAGAGCAACAGGGTGACGTGTTCGCCCTTTCGCTGCTTCCGTCAAATAAAATGTCGCCGCATTTATTTGGTTGGCACACGAAAATAAATGTTTTGGTCGTCGTCGGCCGAACAAAAACTTCATCGCTGTTTTAAAACGAGTCGGAAGCTGCGACTGTTTCCAAAGGAAAGAGTAAATACTGCTCGTGTGGAGGAAACGGCCCAAAAGGAAGAAGCAGATGATTCGTATGGAGCCGACTGTAAAGGGGTGTTTGCTTTTAGAGAGATAACGGGAGCGAGGCTGAGGGCTCGGACATTTTGTTTTTTTTTACAGGAAAGACGCCGACCTCCCCCCCCCCCCCCCGACTCCCAGTAAACCACCCGCCTGGTGGCCGGTTCGGGTCCAGGAGGTTGAACTAACTGGTTCTCCTGAGCCGGGCTCCGCGCCCCAACGAGGCGTTTCCTTCAAATCACTGTACAAAGAAGGAGAAGAAAAGAAACTGCAGCCTGGGAATCGAACCCCCGAGCTTCCTTTTGGAGTCTGATTTCCACTTTTCCACTTTTCCACTTCCCTCATCACTAATATACTGTACAACTGCAGGAGATCGTGTTGCCTACACACGTGTGGCAACAAATGCCCCCCCCCCCAGTCCGCACCGAGGGGCTGGACTGTTCAAAGATGTTAATTTACAGTTTTTTGGGAATTGGCACTTGACAAATAACTAAATAAATAAATATGTAGAACACCATCAGTAGCTCTTCGGACGCCATCGGTCTGAGACAACGTCCGGCTGCTCTCCGGCCGCTTGTCTCCTTCGAGTTCAAGAGGAACAAGAATCCAGCGGCGGCGGCGGCGGCCGCGTGTCGCTTCCAGTGTGTGCGCAGGTAAGTCTGGTGGAGTATCAGTGTGTGTGAATACTGATGTGGGGGGGGGGGTTATTTTTTTGTTGAGCTGTAAATGTGTGGTTTAGTCCAGCGAGAGCAGCGGCTGCATGTTGTCCTCTTCGCTCTTGACCTTGTCCGGTCGTTTCAGGACGCCGGGCTCCACCACCGACTGAGACCTGCGGGGGGGGGGACAGAACACGTTAGCACGTTAGCACGGCCGCGTCCTCGCTGATACCAGGTATACGTACGAAGAACGATGGCGTCACGGCGGCACGACGAGACTCTGCAGATCATTTCAAAGCCTCCTTGAAACGCAGCCAACTGATGCATTCTTCCATTCCAGTGCATGAAAACAACAATTTGAAACTTAAACCTAAAATACGTTTGATTAATTTAGATAATTAACAGCTGATCACTTGTTCGTTTCCTGTCTGAATGATGTCATGTGGCTCAGCGGAGTCACGCAGGGTCTGTGGAGTCAGTGGGTTTCACACCGTGCTCACGATGAGTTACTCTCACACTGAGTCACACCACACGTCGGCCTATCGGGGGAACGACACCTCGGAGAAATGTCAAACACACTCAGAGTGACGTCGAGCCACAGACACAGCGAGAGACCGTCTGTCTCCGGGCTGAGGACGGAGACCTGCACGTCCCTCTGAAGGTCAAAGGTCTCGACGTTATGTGTCCGCAAACACTGCGATGGAACCGTCGTGTCATTTTAAAGTCCGGTTACAGAAATAATATGTTTAAACTCTCATATGTAATATTTAGTGACAGTAAAATACAGTTTTATTTGATGGACACGTATCCTGGATAATTTGGCTTATTTTGCACAGTGGGAAGAATCAGAAACACGTCGTCCATCTTTACTGAGTCTGTGGTGAGAACCGTGCAGGATCTCACCTCTTCATGGTTTTCGGGGACAGGTTCTTCTCCAGGTCTCGCTCCAGGTCTTGCACCGACAGGGTGTACGACTCCGGACAGTAGTCCGTCTCCTCGTCGTAGGCGTGGTCCAGCAGCGCTCGCGCCCACGTGCCCATATCGTACGGTGGCATCATACCGCCGAGCTCCGACGGTAGGATCTCAGGGTGGATCAGCAGATGGAGGCTGTTCAGGTTGTTGCCGTGCATGAAGATCTGCACGGAGACAGGAAACACACGCTTTAAACTGACTTCAACTGAACTTGATGTAATGAGCAAATTATTTTGAATACCATATTAAATTTCTGCCTGAATGTGACCCACTGGTCCTGATCCCAGCGAGTGAACGTACCCTCTTCCTGGTCTTGTCTTTGAGGAAGGGTCTGATGACCGTGTACAGGGCGTGGATGTACCACGGCTGGTTCACAAAGTGGATTCCTCCAAACCGGGCAGGAAAACTGTCCTGTTGGAAACAGACACAAAACACGAGTAAGTACAGAGATGATTTGAGGAGAAAATCTGGAGCGAATAAGCCAAAATATCCAACTATTGCTGAACAAGAGATTCTTTCAACCCGAACAGTGACGCTCCTGCAGCCTTGACCTAAAGGAAACCTGAACAGAAGCTTTGCAAGATTTGAAAACATTATTAAACTCTGATATTTAATGGTTTTTGCAGAGCACAGACAAAAGATGCCGTCCTGCCGATACAGGGATGTATTTGGAGGAAGAAAAAAAAAGTCTGATCCCTCCGACAAGGACCAACATCATCTTAAAATCAATCAAACCAACAGACGGGGGTGAAAACATAACCTCCTTGATGAAGGTCAATTTGGGAACATCTTGATTAAACTGGGTTTCGCCGCCCATCACAAAGAGCCACTTTGGATTCAGAGGCTTTTCCAGCAAATGAAACAGGACTTGTGTGAGTTTCCTGTCCCCCTTCATTAGATTAGCTCGGTGAATGGGCTCTAATCTCATAGTCAATAGGAAATGGTCCGGTCTATTTTAGGGTCACAGCCGAGTCCTGAGGGAAATGACCGAGTGCTCGTATACAGGTTGACACAGGGTTTCATAGGAGGCTGGACACAATCATCATGATTACACTGTGTGTGTGTGTGTGTGTGTGTAAATTAGGGTTTAAACGATATGACTCATCCAGGCCGAGGCTACAAAACGCTTTGCTCCTCGGAGACTTACAGTATTTGACCATCCCAACATGAACCTTAGTGTTTTACTTGATGATTCATGATTCCTATTGATCTCGGTGACCTCCTGACCTTTCATTGAGCCTCAGCCGGCCCCTGCTGTGGGTGTGACTGGTCCTGAGAACACGAATCCTCTCTGATCCCGAGCAACAAATATGACAGAGCACATCCCGAGACTCTTAATGTTGAGCCTGCGTCTCCGCTCCCTCTGGACTCGTCTGACTCTGAACCCCCGACACACACTCTGATGAAGGGACCCGCTGTATTATACATGAAACACTGAAGATGGACACCGAGCTGCAGGGCCTCTGCCGCTCCGGAGGGGCCGGGGTCCGAGGAGGAAACAGAGAGACAGACAGTGCTGTGTGTACGAGGAGACAACGTTCAGACAAAAGGTGGCGGACGCGAATAACACGAGGTGAGAGATGTTTTCATGTCTCGTGATGAAGATTTTTCTTAGGTTTCATACCATGAGGACTAATTAAGGATTTAGAATAAGAATAATGTTTCCATCTCGTGTTATTTGTCTGTTGCAGGAGAATCCGTCAAAAAGATTGAATACGTGAAGAAGAAAGATTTTTAAACACAGCGAAGATGAACAGCAGCTACAGGTTCAAACCAACAAATGAATCTAGAATAAATCACGTCTGTAATAATAAGAGGAAAGTGTCTCGGAGCTTCAGAATAAAGCGCTGCAGCCTTTTCTTTGATGTTCGGCCCCTCGGAGGCAAAATGTCGATTCCGAACAAACAAGCGACTGAGGGGATTTATTTTTGGATTCTCGCTGCAGGTCGCTGCCGCGTGTTCACTTACAGCAAAGGTTGACGGAAATGAAAGGTGACAGAAAACAAAGAATAAGACGAAGTCCATCAGTACATCAGTTCAGTCCTGAGATGGGTTTTGTCAGAATGTCCCAGAAACCCTGTCGCTGGTTTCTCTAAACTGGACCCAGCTCCTGGTTTGTGGTTCCTGGTTTTATTCTTCTACAGAATTCCTATTCTTATTGTTTTGGATAATATATATATACATGTTCAACTTTACAGAAATTTTACATATGTAACAGACCAGAGGAAAGAAACACTGAAAATACATCCTGTGTGTATTTGGTTGTGTAGCGTCACAGTTGCCCTTCGACCCTCGACCACTGAACTCTAATCAGTTCTTCTTTGAACCCAAGTGGACGCTGGTTTCTGACGTGGTGAGATTCCCTCCGAGCGTTCCTGAGACACCACGTTCACAGACAGACCAGAGATCTGCAGTAACGTGCGACAGAGTTCGACTCCATGAGCTCGACTCGCAGAGCAGCTGACGTAACAGCCTCTGACTCGCATCGTGAACCGCTCTGCACGAGTCTGTGGTCGCACAGCTTCTCTCCCCGTCGTGGCTTCTTCAGCAGCTCGTCAGGTCGATGAGCTCCGTCCTCGGCTGCTGTCACTTCCCATCCGCGGCACGATGAGCAGACACGTCCCCAGCGAACGAGGAAAAATGGGAAGAAATAAGACGACATCCATTTGAGAGCTTCTCCTCTCGGGATGTAAAGTGCAGCCCGGGGTGACGGACTCGTTCTGTACAGGGGCCACTTTAAAGAACCAGGCTTCACCTCAGTGTACAAATAGAAAGGGTTAAAACCAGATCTCGAATAAATCTAATCAAGTATTGAGTTCAACTTTAGTTCGCTCTTTCTTCTGCTTTAACACAGTCTCAGCTGTCAATCACAGCGCTTCAGGGCTCCAGGGCTTCTTTTTAAAGGAGTCGTCACGTCGGCCATCTTTATTTACAGTCTACAGGACGGATTTGTTGATGCTATTAATCAAACATGAGCTTTGTCAAAATGTCTGGTTTCAGTTTAAGTATTATCTTATAAAGCTTTAGGGTCCAGTTCACCTATAGCTAAGTGAGTAAGTGAAATCGAAATCTCCATTAACGAGCTCTACTGATTCTATTTAATAGTGAACATTGGAGGTGTCTGCCCCTTCGCCTCGCTCTGCGTTTCCACGCTGGGTGCGTTTGGTGCAGTTCACCTGAACGTCCAGCTTGTGGGCCGAGGATCAACAGATCTGCTGCCAACAAGCAGAGAGAGGGAGAGAGAGGGAGAGAGAGGAGAGAGAGGGAGAGAGAGGGAGAGGAGGGGAGAGGAGGGGGAGGAGGGGAGGAGGAGAGAGGGGAGGGAGAGGAGAGGAGGAGGAGAGAGAGAGAGGAGAGGAGGGAGAGAGGAGAGAGGAGAGGAGGAGAGAGAGGAGAGAGAGGAGAGAGAGAGAGAGAGGGAGAGGAGGGAGGAGAGGGAGAGGAGGGAGAGGGGAGAGAGAGGGGAAGAGGAGAGAGAGGGAGGAGAGAGGGGAGAGGGGAGAGAGGAGGAGGAGAGAGAGAGGAGAGAGAGGAGAGAGGAGAGAGAGGAGAGGAGAGGAGGAGAGGGAGGAGAGAGAGAGGGGAGAGGGGAGAGGGAGAGGAGAGAGAGAGGAGAGAGAGAGGGGAGAGAGAGGGAGATGAGGGGATGGAGGGGAGAGAGAGAGGGAAGAGAGGGAGAGAGAGGGAGATGAGGGGATGGAGGGAGAGAGAGGAAGAGAGAGGAGAGAGAGGAGAGGAGGGGAGGAGGGAAGAGGGAGAGAGGGGAGAGAGAGGGAGAGGAGGGAGAGAGAGGGAGAGAGAGGGAAAGAGAGAGAGAGAGAGAGAGATGAGAGGGAGATGAGGGGATGGAGGGGGAGAGAGAGGGAGAGAGAGGGAGAGAGAGGGAGATGAGGGGATGGAGGGGGAGAGAGATGCAGCCGCTGAGGAGCGATCTGGCCAATCACCGCTGCTAATCGCTGCGTCATGACTCCTCCGAGCAGGAAAAACACTCACTGCCGATCTTGACCGAGAGTCAAAGTGCTGTGTGCATCTGTTTCTGTTAGAAATCATCCAAACAGTTTCATCTTCTGTGTCATCGCTTCATATGTGTTCATTTAAAACCCTGCTGTATATTGACATTACTCTCTTGCTGACCTAGTAACACTCTTTTACTCAAATGCAGAGAGAAATTAAAGGTAACTTCCATCGAGATCCATAAATGATCCTCAGAAGGTTCAGGGGAAATGTTGAGAAACAAAGAAAGACACAAACATTCCTGGATTTTAAAGGTTCTTTCCCAGGTCACATCGTTCCAACAGGTTTTGTGGAAACGCAGAAGAAAACATAACTTCCTAAAGATAGAATCTATTAAAAAAACTATATAATGTAAAGGGAGCTACTTCTTTACTTTGTTCCTGTGTCTATTTTTGCAACAGTGCAAATACAATGATCTTTAACTGATGTCTGGACCATTACACTATTAATAAAACATCACAAATGTATAATGCATTTACAGTATTTTGTGACGCACTCGACCGATCAGCAGCTGCCCCCCCCGAGCATCTTGGAAGACGAAGACAGACAGAGACGAATAAAATGTGTTTCTGTCTCCGTACACACACACACACACACACACACACACACACACACACACACACACACACACACACACACACACACACACACACACACACAACAAAAGGCAGCCCATCTGGAAGAGAGGACAGAGCAAGCTAGCGCGGCAGTCGGACATGTTGCCGTGGCAACGTGGCAAGGGTGGGATGGATCAGGAGGGAGCCGGTGAGGGAGGAGGAGGAGGAGGAGGAGGAGGAGGGAAGACGAAGCACATCGCATCAGGCAACTGGCGGCTGCTGAAGAAGATGTTGCTTCTGTCGGCCTCCAAAGTAACGAGAGGTTCCAGAGATGATTTCTGTGACTCACTGTGTGAATTCTTGTTTCTACAGAAGCTGCAGATCAGTGACAATCACATGTTTTGTGTGAACGCTGCCGGTTGATTCACGGGGGGGACAGAATGAACAGTTTGGTTCGAACGCTCGACGGCTGTAACCTCACACCCGCCGCCCGCCGCCCGCCAATACCGTCTGTGGATGGAGCGACCGAGCTGACGGGGAGACGGGAGGGAGACGAGGGGGAAGGGGAGGATGATGATGTTGTCAAGGGGGGCCGGGGGGGGGGGGGGGGGGGGGGGGGGGGGAGCCACAGGGGACAGAAGGAGAGGATCAGGACACTGAGGACGCCTGAAATCCAGAGTGTTTATGATACGGGTGCTCTTTCAGTCTGTGCTGAATCATCACGGTTTTAAACACCAAGGCACAGAGATCTCTCCTCTCAACACCACCTCACAGAGATCTCTCCTCTGAACACCACCTCACAGAGATCTCTCCTCTCAACACCACCTCACAGAGATCTCTCCTCTCAACACCAGCTCACAGAGATCTCTCCTCTGAACACCAGCTCACAGAGATCTCTCCTCTGAACACCAGCTCACAGAGATCTCTCCTCTCAACACCAGCTCACAGAGATCTCTCCTCTGAACACCAGCTCACAGAGATCTCTCCTCTCAACACCAGCTCACAGAGATCTCTCCTCTGAACACCAGCTCACAGAGATCTCTCCTCTGAACACCAGCTCACAGAGATCTCTCCTCTCAACACCACCTCACAGAGATCTCTCCTCTCAACACCAGCTCCACCAGAGAATCTCTCCTCTGAACACCAGCTCACAGAGATCTCTCCTCTCAACACCACCTCACAGAGATCTCTCCTCTCAACACCAGCTCACAGAGATCTCTCCTCTCAACACCAGCTCACAGAGATCTCTCCTCTGAACACCAGCTCACAGAGATCTCTCCTCTCAACACCAGCTCACAGAGATCTCTCCTCTGAACACCACCTCACAGAGATCTCTCCTCTCAACACCACCTCACAGAGATCTCTCCTCTGAACACCACCTCACAGAGATCTCTCCTCTCAACACCAGCTCACAGAGATCTCTCCTCTGAACACCACCTCACAGAGATCTCTCCTCTGAACACCAGCTCACAGAGATCTCTCCTCTCAACACCACCTCACAGAGATCTCTCCTCTGAACACCAGCTCACAGAGATCTCTCCTCTCAACACCAGTGGTTTCATTAAGTTTGAACCTCACAACGTTAAAGAAAAGTCCGGATCTGCACCAACATCCAACGGGTTCGTCACCAAACCTGCAGCAAATCAGCTTCATGGTTATCTGACCGGTTTTATTTTTGCGTAATCCTGCTAATTAACAACCAAATCCACCGACAGGGGACAAAACATAAACATAATCATGATCATGATTTCTGCACGTGACAGAAACAAGCTCCTGGATTCAGTTTGAATTATTTAACGAAGGCTCAGTCTCATTATCCTCCTGCTTCTAAAAGCACCACAGACGTTATTCAGTGAACAGCACAGCGATAAATAATTCCCACATGTTGGACTTTCCCCACAAGCCCGGGAACATTACGAGGTTTGGCCGAAGCAAATATCAAAAAACTGCCTAATGGACAAAATCCCAGATCATCATCTTCATCATCTTCATCATCTTCATCACTGCTGCTGCAATCGAATCAACTGATTCCTGGGTCAAGGTCGATCCGTCACCACAGACATGAGACTGTTCCTCCAGTTCATCAGTATCACTTTCACAATAAAAGCTCAACGCTGCAGCTCTGGAAGCAGGTTGAACGCACGACACTGCGGTCGGCTCGTTCATTACTGTGAGTGGCAGGCGCTTGATCTGAGGTCGGGGGGGGGGGGGGTCAGGCTGCGACAGACCACATTAACCAGGTGATTCATATCTCAGGGACAAGACGTTTACACAACACGTCCACACGTCCACTCGTCCACACGTCCACTCGTCCACACGTCCACTCGTCCACACGTCCACTCGTCCACTCGTCCACCTGCAGCCTCCACAAACAGCTTCTCCTCATAGACACGACTCAAACATAAACTACGAATAAGATAAAAGGATCCGCGTGTAAATGAGGACAAACCATATTTTTATGCTGTTTATTGAGTTTGTTTTGGACGAGCTGCAATACACCAGATAATAGAAAGCTGTTTTTAAACTTTTAAAAGAAGAACAACCCAAAATAAGGTTTTTGCCGACTTGAATGTTTAATCCCTCTTGAACATTGTAATCCTGGAGGATTAGGACTGGATGGGTTTGAAGCCCGTGGTGCACACGCTCTCACTGTCTCACCTCCTGTGTTCCTCAAGGCTCATCTCTTTTATAAGAGCATAAAGAAAAAGGGTTCTTTTCACGTGAGTGTGTAAGTGGAGCAGCGCATGTTGTGTATCCAAAGAGGAGCCGGCACACAAACCACAGACAACACAGTGAGTGGCACAAAGAGCCAGGCGGCACATTAACAGCCGGACTGAACTGAGGGTCGACTCGAGGACGCCACGCTCTGCTGTGTCAGCTCCGGAACCGGACGTGTCCATCACTGTCCGTTAGATTCTCACTGCAGAGAAACAAACTGCAGAAGTCTAAGAATTCCATGTGATCTGCTTTCAGACTTGGACTGAACTGCAGTAATCTGCTGGAATGTATCCGGAGAGAAAGCAAACGTTCGAGTCAGTTGCTGCGGACAAGTAAAAGCTAGAGAGAAGGTCGGACTGAGCCCGGGTGAGAAGAATCAGCAGAATCATGACGGAGAATTGTTGATGATGTTATTTTGTTGACTCGTGCTCCGGTCTAAGTTTCCATTCTTCTTAATCTATGAGCAATTATCTTAAAAAACTGATGCCAGATGTCTATTAAACTCTAATTGTCATGGTCCCCTGAAGATGAACCATAACGTTTAAGGCGTTTCTTTCCTCTGCCTCTATCAAACCAAAGTTTCCGAGTTTTTGTTTTTAGAATCAGAAGCAGATGACCATAACATTTGAGACCAATCAAACTCCCCTGAGGATGAACCCTTTGATACAGGAGATATCTCCTAATCTAAAAGATACGTCATCTTTTCATTTTATTTGATGAACACATTTGATTATTTTACTCTCAGTTCCGTCAAAGCTCCCGGAGCAGAACTGTCAGGTGTTATCCTCTTTCACAGCCGAGGATTCTGGGATGTCGGGAGTCAGACACAAAAACAAACAGACCGAGCAGCAGTCAGATATTTGTGGTTGTAATAAGCGTAGGAGCCTCTAGGGGGCGACCAGCAGGGATCTGACTTCTGCCGTGATCGACACGCTGTGGCACAAATCTGGATCCCAGGACACGTGGCCTACATGCTGCTTGTGTTCGCTCACATCCAGCAGGACGGAAATCACAAGAAAGCTGGTTCGAGTCCCATCGACAGAGAGAACGTGCACATATAGATCTGCACATACGGTCAAAACAGCAATTAGATAAAGTCTTATTATTTTATTTGAGGCCAGAGTCCGATTTTCTTCCTCGTCGCATTTCATGTCTCGATCTGGGCTCGTGTCTGGTTTCATTCAATCTCTCCCTTTTTAGCATGAATATGAATCAAGTGCAAAATAATAATATTAAAGTGAAGCAAGACAAGACTAAATTAAATCATCTTTGCACATAATTATTCCACAGAGGAATAAGACAGTTAATCAGATTTTATTTTTGTCGACGTCACAGAACGTGAAGATCGTCGTCACCTATGATTTAGTTCCCCCATCTGGATTCTAGGTCCCTGATGATTCCAAGTTGTTTTTTCCATTTATTTGCCAAATGGATTCAAATCAAATCGATCCATTATGCATCTTTTGTTTCCTGCCCCGACTGAGGAGCAGTCGTCCTCAGCGGGGGATGACTCAGGGCTCAGCTAATAGCTCCCATCAATAATTCAGGCTCTAATCTGTGTCTGAAGCGTCAGAGATGTGTTATATGTGGACTCGTCACACCGAGGCACCGGGACTCGTCACACCGAGGCACCGGGACCGTCACACCGAGGCACCGGGACCCGTCACACCGAGGCACCGGGACCCGTCACACCGAGGCACCGGGACTCGTCACAGTGGAGGTGGAAGAAAGTTCGCAGGAAAACTGTATTTATTTAAATCTCGCTGGTTACTGACAAATTAATTAGATGGATCATATTTACATCTGTTTCCTAAGTTCCTTACAAACTTCCATAGAGTTTCTCCCCCACAGATCTTTGTGCAGCAGCTCAGGTCAAACAAACAGACAAGAGAACCGACTCTGCGCTGGCCTCCTTTCCTCTGGGACTCACTTCATAATGCAGGTTTTAAGAAGTGCTGTATCATTCCCTGCTTAATAACCAGCTACAAGAACTCTGCTGTAAATTGAATTTATCATTTTCTGATTGAATGTGAATGTAGAAATGCTCATGAACAGGTGAAGGGAAAAAGCTTCTTATCTGCAGGAACTACTCGACCTCTGGATTATGTTTCTCAGGATCATATTTCGACTCTTAGTGCGTCCGTTTGTCTCCGTATGAAAAATGAAAGGAAGAGAATTCAGTGAAGATTCAGAGTTCCGACAGTTTGTCGTTCACCACAAGCTCCTGAGATCATCTCCTCAGACCTCGATGCCTCTCACTCAACACCTCCCTCCAGAAACACTTCCCCTCAGATTTGACTAATGGAGCTAAACACAAATTGGCAGATGATTCTCGAGGAGGGTGAGAAAGCAATAACACACACACACACACACACACACACACACACACACACACACACACACACACACACACACACACACACACACACACACACACACACACACACACACACACAAGCAGCAGAGCTGTTACCAGAGGACATCAATAGAACTCTGTGCCTTTTCTCCTGTAATCATTTCAATAATGATGTTGGAGGTGTCCTGATAACTGAGGGGACGTGTTCATGAAAAACCCTGAACACACAAACACAGACACACTTCTCTCATTACTCTGTTTTCCGTACGGCCTGAAAGATAAACTGGGAAACCGTCTCTCATTAGAGGAAGCGGCAACAAACCAAACCGAACTGACAACCATGAAAAATCACCCCTCGCTTCCTTTCTCGCACCATCTACCTGCCAAACGAGCCTTGAAGGAAAAACACAGCAGCCGACAGAGTGCATTCAAATCGGAAATGTCATTATTCCCTTCTGCTGGTCTTTAAACAAGCTCACGGCTTCGACGCGGCGCTCCACTTGTTCTTAAGTGGAACATTTCGGGAGCAGCGAGGATGATGGGAAGGGAGCTGGAGGTTTGTTCTCCCTCCGTCAGGAACTTATCCGTCACGTTCTTTTAACAAATCGACCAACATGCAGACAAGGTGAAAACACAACATCCTCCAGTGGGAAGTGTTTGTTAATCTCTGGTTGTTTGGCAGTAACTGACTTGTATCTAATCTGCTCTCTCTTATGACAAAGGTTTGTTTAAGTTGAGTTCACTAAAACTAAAGAAAGACCAGAGTCGGGTTTAAAACCCGCTGCAGCCCACAGACAGCATCACATTCAGACTCAAGCACCAACTGAGAATAAGGAGGAATCCGAGCGTCTGACCTGCAGCCCCTCGATGGCCAGACGCAGCATGCTGGGAGTCAGTTTGGACGCCTGCTTGAAGGTGAAGTTACTCCAGTCGATGATGAGGATGAAGCCGTTGACCTGCAGCTCTGGGTCTTCGATCATGGATTCCAGTGAGAGCAGGATCGCCCTCAGAATGTCCACAAACGTGTATCTGTGGAGGAAACACAGGAAATCGTTCACTCTGGAGTTTGACCTGAAACCAGCAGCTGGATTAGTTAGTAACTCACTTTGTAACTTTCACTCAATGCTCTTTAGTTTGCAACACATGACGATTCCGCAGCTGAAGAGGTTGTGAGGTTTAAAAACACGGTATCACATCAATCTCATGTTTTTTTGTATCGTCAGGTTGTATTTTGTATTTCTTTTAGACGCAGAACTCTGCAGCCAGCAGCTCTGGATCAGGAGGAAAGAGTCCGACTGGGCCCTGAGAGGTTCAGGACCCACACCCAGCTCCGATCGGCCTGGTGGGCCTGAAGGTGTGAGGTGATCCAAACACCCAGTGATCCAGAGAAGACCTTCTCACATGTGGTGAAGTCTCTCCACATCTGTACCGCTAGCTTTATTACAGACACAGCTGAAGGAGTCGTGGAGTTTTCTCATGAACGTGTGGTCGGCGCCGTAAACAACACTCCACTCATTAGAATGGATTTTAAAACACTGAGTCCCCATCTCTCTACAGATCCCCCACAATGCAATGCAATGAGAGGAGCACTCCTCTCTCTCTCTCCTCTCTCTCTCTCCTCTCTCCTCTCTCTCTCTCTCTCCTCTCCTCTCTCTCTCTCTCTCTCTCTCTCTCTCTCTCTCTCTCTCTCTCTCTCTCTCTCTCTCTTGCCCCATGTGATTTTAAAAATGATGTTATGTCTTATTTATCTTGTTTTCAACTCTTTTCTGCTCTGTAATTATTATGTTTGTGCTGTTTTGCTCTGTGATCTTCAAGTTGCTTTGGAATGTTTCCTGTTGTTCGCCCTTAATTTGTTTTAATTTTTAACTTGCACATATTTTAATTGTGTTTTGAAAGGTGCTATATAGATAAAGTTTATTGACATTATAATTATTATTCATTAAACATCTTGTTTGAGCTTCACTGTGTTCTGGGTGTAATCATGGTCCATCACCTGCTCTGGTCCCAGTTGGCTGCGAACAGGACCATTATTTTCCTGCCGTATCTGTCCAGGTTGGACAGCACCCCGGGGAACCCGTCCTTCAGGGCCTGCTTGATGCCCGGGTCCGTGGCTTTCAGGTTCTTGAACATGTCCAGGTTCTGCTGCCGGTACTCGAAATACTGAGCCAGCAGCCGGAACGCCTCGAAGTGGTTGAACTTCCGCGCCCGCAGGAACCTGAGGATGAACGCGTCGTCTGTCCTGAGGAAGCCGATGTCCGGCCGGGTGATGATCATGTCCCGGACCTCCTGGATGTCCTGGTGCAAAGTCTCCGGGTTCTCCTTCAGCTCCACCTTGGCCTTCTCCAGGGTCTCCGGAGAGAGGCCAGCCTGCAGGTGAGTCATCCTCTGCAACAGCTGTCCCTCCGCGGGGGACCACCGCGCACCAGCTTCCAGCGAGGCGACCCAACCAGCGGCTTCCTGCAGCAACAGGGAGAAGAAGCGTGTGCGGAGGTTCTGCTCCCGGATCAGACGCTGACTTCAGATGGAGGCCTGCTGCTCTGTAATCCACCCTGAACTGCCACAGATGCTGCTGCTATGATGCTCCTGCGATGCATTATCAACATATGGGCCAGCGGCCACTTTTACGCACGGACGCATTTCATTTCCACCTCAGAGAATTCAACTTTATCCGGATGCTTTTAGATCATGAATCGGGTCCTGGAGGCTTCAGGCTTCAGTGCATCCGACCTGCTGGTGCGGGCGGCCCGAGGCCGACAGACAGCCGCTTCCCTCCATGTCAGAGCCTCTCCTCGCGGTCTCGCTCTTCCTGTGGCACAATGACGACGACAGCATCACCGTCTTCCCGGCGTCGCTCTCGGCGGCCAGGCAATGCGGCACAACCCTGCAGCACCTGCTATATCACCATGATTCCTCCGCCTTCACAACGCATCTCCATCCGCCGAGTGGTCCTGATGCTGCTGGTCCTGATGCTGCTGCTGGTCCTGATGCTGCTGCTGGTGCCTCTCTCTCTCAGATGTGGCCGCTTGTTTCCGCTTCTACATCCCAGCTCTAATCATCCCAGCTTCCCAACATCCTCCACAGTCTGGGTGTGACTTCACATGTTAGAGCCCAGAAAGGGGGGGGAGGTGGGGTGTCCAGCATCACAGGTGCCCCGAGAGGTTTTGTTCCCCTCCTGCCTCCGGTTCCTGGGTTTAGTGAGAGGGGTGGGGTGCATGCACTGGGTGGATGATGGAGGGGGGGGGGGGGGGGGGGATTACCGTCTCCTCCTCCTCCTCCTCCCGCCGCTGCCGTCTGTTCGCTGGGAGAGTGACTGACAACAAGAGAGTCTGCGCTCCGGTCGGTGTATGGACGCCAGCGGCGGGGGGAAGGGATGGATGGATGGAGGAGGGGGTGGAGGGGGTGGAGTAACAAGATGAAAAGGCAACAGATATAAAAAAAGAGAAAAGAAAGGGAGAGAGGGCAAGGTGGCAGAGGGATGGAGGGGTGGAGGGATGGAGGGATGGAGGGGGGGGGGGGGGGGGGGGACGTGAAAGTGCAGGAGGACAACAGAGGATGAAGGAAGCTGAAGACAATTCATCATAAGCTTTGAAATCCTCTCAATCAAACAGGCACCTGCTCCAAAGTGTTGTTTTATTATCTGAACTCTCCGAACAAACCTGCGACACAAGGATCGTCCAAAAAACAGGAATATTTGAAACTTAATTATTGTATTTTCTGTGTAAATGTCCATTTTCAAAAACGATAAATAGCAATGTTGTTAAATTCTTTTATCTGCAATTAAAATGAGACCTTTTGAATTCTGCTTGTCATCTGTATTCATACAGACTTTATTATATCTACATATATATATTCACTGGACTTTCTTATTCATCAAAAATACAGAAATATAAGATGAAATATGATGAACATTATCTCCTATAATAAAAAATATATAATAAAAGGAACATGGGCTGAATAAAGGGAGGGGTGGGGGTGGGGGGGATTCAAATGAGATGAATGAATGGTGGGGGAGGATGGGGGTGAGGGGGGGGGGGGTGAGGAGGTCTAAAAGCTGGGGGCTAAAAACGTGAGGGTGGGCGGATGAAGCTGCAGGAGTCAGGGTTTGAGGCCTGGAGCCGCTGGACGACACGTCATGGGAACTTATAATTACTTTATGGTTTTCAGAGAATATTTTCTTCACAGTTTTAGACTTAAAAATAAACCTTAAATATCCTCAGGCTGCTGGAGGTGAGGGGGTGGCGGCGCCTCCTACTGGTGAGGGGCAGCGACTGCAAGGCCAAAAAGTGTTTCTAAGATCAAATCAAGAAACTCAATCAGTTTTATTTTCCTGAGAAGCTGAGAGGATTGATTTCACTGAGATTAAATGGAGGGTGTATAGTTGAATGAATTGATAATGGGGTGGGGGTGTGTGTGTGTGTGGGGGGGGGGGGGGGGCTTTAACGTGCTGAATTAATTTCTTTTGTGTCTGATTATCTGAGGCTTGTGTCTGTGTCGTTCAGCAACTAGAGTCACTCTCTCCCTCGGCCACGGAATCAACACAAGTACACAACAGCATGGAGAAGGAGCACATGTCTCTGCCAAGGCCCGACACACACACTGTCCCACCCCACAGACTGTCCCAACACACACACTGGCCCAACACACACACTGGCCCAACACACACACTGTCCCGACACACACACTGTCCCGACCCACACACTGTCCCAACACACACACTGTCCCAACGCACACACTGTCCCAACCCACACACTGTCCCAACACACACACTGTCCCAACGCACACACTGTCCCACCGCACACACTGTCCCAACCCACACACTGTCCCAACACACACACACTGTCCCAACGCACACACTGTCCCACCGCACACACTGTCCCAACCCACACACTGTCCCAACACACACACTGTCCCAACCCACACACTGTCCCAACCCACACACTGTCCCAACACACACACTGTCCCAACCCACACACTGTCCCAACACACACACTGTCCCAACACACACACTGTCCCAACACACACACTGTCCCAACACACACACTGTCCCACCGGCAGCCGGCACACACACTGCACCTGGGTGGTCGGCTCCTGTTCCCCAGATCTGAGCCACAAGTAAGACAGAGAAATACTGCATGTAAACCAAACGTGGCCCGAATGACCTTTGTGCTATTTGGACCATATTCACCAGACGGGTCCACATCCAGAGTTCACTCTGACCCGAGCATGTTCAGCACAAAGAGAATCCAGACGTGTTGATCATTGTGTGAAGTGGCCCACGTCCTCACACATGAAGCATCGTCCTCCTGCAGCGGGTGAACCCTCTGTCGACTGGACAGTGGATGGAGAGCAGACAATGTGGTGGCAGGGGGGGTGGGGGGGGAAAGGCCACGGCCTGAATTTAGCAAGGGGGGGGTGACAGGGTCCCAGGGGAGACGGGAGGGGGGGGGGGAATAATTGCCCTCAGCTCTGATGGGCCTCTGAAGGAGTGAATCCATTAAACGGAGTGTGAGCATGCATTTGGAAATGACTTCTGCTTTCAGGAGGCACAGCTGTCGGTTCCCGAGGAGCCTCCTCGACTCGGCTTCGGCCTCCGAGGGCCGAGCGGGAGGTTCACCACCGACGACTGGACGCTGAGGCTGCAGCTGAACGACGCTCTTATACCAAACTAATGTGTCCGAACTTTGTTGGCGTCGACTGTTTGATGACTTTTAAGGCCCGTTCTGGACAAGAACATTACGACAGAGCAAAATGATTGAGGCCCAGATTTGGCCCATATCACCTGGTGGTCCGCTCCTGGTTCCAAATCTGGGCCTCAAGTAAACCATAACAATACCGACAGTCAACCTAATGTGCCCGGGTTTGTTTTGTGCTATATTTCCAGATTAATCTTATTTGTGGATGTAGGAAGTGAAACATCACTGGTTTGAATGAAACAGATGATTAAACACAGACTGATCCAGGAACTGTCACAACTGAACACGGAGGCACCATGGCTCCCTCTGCTGTCAGTCTGTGGTAAGTGCAACTGGAGTCTAAAAGTATGAGAACACACTTTATGATATGATTTCTTTTCCATTGTCTTTTATCTGTTTGTTTGTGCTCACAGGTTTTACAGATGTGGCTGGAATTACATAATTAAGAAGTAATTAAATAATTACACAGTTATATATAAACTGTGATTTATGGTGTTACACAGGAGCCAAATTACTATAAAGTGTAATTGAAATAATAAATTCATATAAATAGAATAAAAAGAAATAGAAAATGTCACGTGTTCAATGTAAGAACGAGACTAAAATCACATTTTGTTGTAAAATGGCAGAACAGCAGATGGCAGCATTTATACAGTTAATAACCCAAAGTGCAGATAGAGAGATGAATATGATGTTCCACAGTTTAAAATGTAGTGTTTAATAATTTAATGACTTAATAATTTGTGTTCAACATCTTAAACAGTTTTCTGCTGAACATCGGTGCTGGATCAGAAGACGTATATCCTAAATCTGAAATATGTACTGTACTTTAAAACACTTTATAAAACACTGGGAGTTTTGAAACTTTATAATAACACAGATACAGGCAGGGTTCCTGGTTCCCCTGTACACCTCCACCGAGCCCCACACTCAGTTGGATCCAGTGGGGGTCGGACCACAAGGTCAGTGCGGTGCTGATCAGGTGGAATAAAAAGGGTTGCAGCCCCCCCGTGGCGATCAAAGACACTGGTCCACATGCCACGCCCCGCCACCCCTCTCCTCCTGTACAGACCGTGTCAGGGCAAACCCACTGACCCTGCAAACAGCCGGGAGGAGGGGGGGGGGCTGCAGGGTGGAGACGGAGGGGAGGACGGAAGGACAGACGGAGGGATGGAGCGATGGAGGGGATGGATTGCACAGAGATTACGAGTTAACAGTCAGCTTAACCTCTCAGGTTCCCCCTCAGAGAATTACAGTGTGTCGCATGTCTGCAGTATGAGGATTAACAAGACTGGCAGGAGGTTCGGTCTCAGAACTGTTGTGTCTGGTGAAACCCGGTCGTGGTTCTGAAGCTAGTTGGCTGTTTTCAGGGTGAACACGGGGACTTTATTTTACATTTCCTTTGAAAGAATTCATGAATCTTGATGAGAAAAATCAGACGTGTTTAGGCGACTGAATATTTATGAGTGTGTGTGATTTGTTGCAAATAAAAATGTGAATCTGGTGAATTTAAATGTGGTTTCATGAGGAGACTGTTGGGCCCTGGTGGGGGTTTGAACCTTCGAGAGGGTTCCCTGTTTGTTTGATGCAGGGTCACTCAAAAATGTTGTTTTCAATTATGTTTCCTTTCTCTGTCTGGAATGTCGTGACAGAGGTGAGGAATTGGAAACATTGTGAAAACAGCTCAGAGAACTAGATATTATTCCTCTAAACAGGCCAGATTTCTGTCATCAAGATCCATGAATTATTCCCTGAGAAATTGGTGAATCCAAACCAAAATGTTATGAGTTCTTCCCTGACCCACACCACATCCGTTCAGCAAGTTTCATGAAAATCTGTCCTGTAGATTTTGCGTCCTCCTGTTCACAAACAGACAAACGTTGATGAAAACGTCAAACTCTTTGGCAGAGGTAATAACTTTGGTTCAAAACTTAAGAATAAGATGAGATATGATTGAAAGCTCGACAGAAAGCTGGACAATGGACATTAAGTAAAGATAACTAAGTCAAACTAATATTCCCACGGTCGAGATTGAATTCACGTGTTTGCAGATCGTTGATCGGGAGCTGAGTTCCTCCGACGCGGCATGTGAACGTCCTGATGACGACCAAGCCAGAACATTATCGTAAACTTTCATATTCCACTTCTCCGTCATTGTTTCATCACAACGCAGACGAATTCCACAACGCTTCCATAATGAGACGCCGTTTATTTCCGATTTGGTCGCCATCTTTTGTGCCCATTCACAAATTCATCACGGGCACAATCGCAGCTTTGTGTTCTCGCACAATAGCTTTACTCCAGTGGGAAATGTGCGACTCGTGTTACTGGGTGAAATTTTAATTGGACGTGGAGACTCGACTGTGCAGCTGCATGGGACGTCAATAGCTGGCCTCCTTCCAGCTCGTTCATACCAACACAACACCACACACCACACACACACACACACACACACACACACACACACACACACACACAGTAGCTCTCTAGCTCCACAGATGGTTGTGAAGTGCATCATCAATGTTTCCCTCTTCAGGTTTCTGTGGCGTTGTGTTGTGTTTTGTGTCTAAACCTGTAGATTATTAAAAGTGGTTACAGACATTGTGCACAAAATATAATCTCTGCATGTGCGTCTGTTGTTGAGAGAAGCAGGAACATCTCCCACCGCCGTCAGAAGATTTAACTCCAAGGCCGAGAAGTTCTGCTTTTACTGTTCGACAGTGACGGAGCGCTGACGTTCTACTATCGGCAAAAACATCTCACATACACGTTTATAGTGAATGTAGAACATTCTGTTGTCTGGATGTTTTTTTCAAAAGTCCAACTTGAGTAATACATTTTAGACATAAACTAGAACGTCACTCAGTAGAAGATCCATGAATCCTTCTCTGAGAAATCAAGGAAAATGTTGAAAAACATGAAATATTTCTCAATGTTAAAGAAAGTGAAAGTCAATAGACTCAAACCATGTCCTCGTACTCAGTTCCATGGAAACCGTCCAGTAGCTTTTGTGTGATGCTGCAAACTAACAGACAAACACACTGGTCACATTATTTCACATCGATGTGTTTCAGTGGCCTTGATGTTTCCCTCGTGGGTCCGGAGGTTTGATGCCGTGATGACGACACCGACAGACCTCCATGCTGAGCTCTGACCGCAGGTTACCTTCTCCTTCTGGACCTCGTCTAATCCCTCAGTGTAAAACACAGCCCGTCTGGACTCTGAGTGATTAACTCCATTTGTTCCTGACTCGGCGTTATACTAAGATCTGCCAGATTTGAGTAAAGTCACGATGTATGGCTGATCTCTTTTATCGAGATCCATGAAGGAATTAATCTCTGGTCAAAATCTCACGTTGTTGAAGAAAGTGATAAAAAAAACATCCTTTTTGGTGGAGGTAAAAACGAGTCACTATTATTTTCAGTGAAACGTTAAGTTAAATGCCTTATTAAACATATTTCATCTGACTGTGTGTTGTGCATTTTGACATAGAGCTCCTTTCATACTGGGATATTCTCTCACACCCAAGTCTCACACAGTTTATAACGGAGACAGAGACAGAGGGTCGGGGGGGTCTCTTTACTCTCATGCTTCAGTTGTAATTTGTCAGTGGCCATGAATGGGCTCCTTCATCAGTGATGGGGACGGTGTGTGTGTGTGTGTGTGTGTGTGTGTGTGTGTGTGTGTGTGTGTGTGTGTGTGTGTGTGTAGTGTATGTACACTAGTGGGGGTCCAGTCTCAGATTGGACTTTGCTCTAAACCCCTTGTCGCCCAAATCGCTCCTTTCTATGGGCCGACCATAGGCAGATCCTCGACAGCCAATCAGACTCCACAGAGCCCATTACATCATTCTCTGATGGTGGCTGTGCCAAGTTGGACCAGCATCCAGCCACCCACCCCCCCTGCCCCCCCCCCCCCCCCCCCCCCCCAAAAAAAAAGAGCAGGGCAACAGGACAAAAAGAAGAAAACTGCTGTTAGATTAAAA
Organism: Reinhardtius hippoglossoides; assembly: GCA_006182925.3. Classification (NCBI taxonomy): domain Eukaryota; kingdom Metazoa; phylum Chordata; class Actinopteri; order Pleuronectiformes; family Pleuronectidae; genus Reinhardtius; species Reinhardtius hippoglossoides. Next base: position 1,701,725 of record CM031689.1, on the reverse strand, counting down.
AAACGTTGAGGTCAGAACTTATTTGAATATTTGGCGGATTCTCGTGAACTGAAAACACACATTTCTTACTGTTCATGAAGGAATAAAACAACATCTGATCCCAGCAGCCGGTTGGTGGAGCTGTGCTGCCATGCTGTGTGTTAGTCTGCAGGATTACACACAAACTAATCAACAGATTATCATGAATCTTGGTGGTTTAATGATCCCATTCAATACACACTCATAGAAAATCAGCTTCCAACCAAAGGCCTGAGTCTTCATCCTTATCTCTGTATTATTTCTTTGGGAGTTCACAAAAATGTCAAAGAAATATCCGGTGTCTCAATGTTTAAGAGAGTGAGGAATGAGTTCCCCCTGACCCACATCACGTCCTTTCACCAAGTTTCATAATAATCCTTCCAGTAGTTTTTGCGTAATCAAACGCAGATGAAAACATAAAGTTCAGCTCGGTTTAACATCGATGTGTAAATGGTTTGAGCTGTAAACCACTGGGCCGTCTTTAGATGTGTCTCCATCTCATTAGCAGAGGTCTGTGAGAGGTCCTGGTGAGCTACGTGGAACATCTTACAGTTAGAGTTTATTCACATTAGAGCCTCGTCCGAGCAGTGACTTCCTGATCAGGTAGGAGCTGAAGTTCAAACCTGCTCTTCAACGGAGACGAGTCTTTAAAACCGAAGAGACGGACTCTGTTTGAAAATGAAGGGATGTGGTGAAGTGGAGGCCTGGAGGGTAATGGTGATCTGAACCACACACACACAGATTCCTGCTCCCCAGGAGAGGGTGGTTGGATGGCTATACTGTCCTGACAGTAATCCTCAGATTAACTGGTTGAAAGGCTCCACCAGTCAGCGGACAGACGCCGGCCGACTGGAACAAAAGCACCAATGTATATGCAAACCAGAGCTTGTGGGTCAGTCAGCCAAACAGAGTGCCGGCCCGGCAGACGGCCAAACCAGCTAGAGGTAGACTTGAGATGTCATATGAAAGAGGCCAGAAATAGGTTTTGTGAGGCCTTGTGACCTTGACCTTTGACCTTTAAGTGTCTAAGTCATTGGAACCAAATTTGAACGTGTTCTCTTGAAGCTTTGATCTTTGATCTTCGGCCATGACACTCTAATCGTGGCCTCACTGAATCTAAGTGAATATTTGTACTACATTTGAAATGAAATTCCCTCGGGGTGTTCCTGAGACATCCTGTTCACAAGGATAACTTTGCACTGTTCTTCAAAAGCAGCCCCTCAAATATCATAGCACGGCTTCCTCTCTGACTTGATGGAGTCACCCCCGGATCACATGAGGACACTGACTGAGAACCGTGGCCAAGTTCCCTGAGACGTTGGAACGATGGACGTGCCAAGTGCCTGGAGAAATGGAGAACTGGTGCTTTGGGTGAACTGGTGACATTATAAAGACGGACTGTGATGATTTTCTCTGTTAAATGCACTTTGTGACGACGATAAACTATTGGTGGCATTAATCCTGAAAGTCTTTAGAGCCTAAAACCCAGCAGACGTCTGCGTGTTCTCATTCCATCTGAGACCAACTCAAAAACGCAGTGGAACGTTGTTTGCTGTCTGGCAGCTCAGAGGTTAAATAACAGTGAGCACAGAGACGGATTCAGAGGACTGGGAGCTGTGCTGCCGTTACCGTGGCGATCGAGTCCTCTCCCTCGCCATGCTCACCACCAACTCGGTCTCCACGGTTACGTTGTGTCCGGCGCTGAGCCGAGGGAGGCCGGGGTTGGTCGGGAATAATAATGTGCAGTGAGGGTACATGAGAAGAAACACAACACACACATCTTCAAAGACCTTAAGGTTTGAAGACATAAACAAACTCAGTAATTCACAACCGATACAGTGAAGATGAGAAATAAGATTGTTTAATTGAAACATGGATTTCTTGCTTTCATGTAAGATAAATTTCACCGCACCCTAGTTTGTGCCACTTGTGCCAAAACACAGATACGGCTGTTATCTGGTTTGTTTGTGTTGCAGAGTTTCGGTGATCTGATTGGATGCAGTCTAACACTGAGCTGCGAGTGAGGGGACAATGGAGTCTGGGCGGAGGGGTGGGTGGGGTGGGGGGGGGGGGAATGCTTGAGATGTTGGCTGAGAAACGAGATCGAGGTTTCTAGAAAGTTTGGAAGGGAGAAGAATAAGATCTGGGGGGGGGGGGGGGGGGGGGGGGGGTGTGTGTGAGGGGGGTTGAATCTGAAGTGAGAGGGTCAAATGAGCCCACACTGGTTTTTACGTTACCAATTCTTACAACCCTGAGAGTTAATGCTCTTTCAAAGCATTAACACAAAGGTATATAGGTTATATATAAATATATATATATATAAATGTGTCTCAAGACAAATCCCTAAAGTATCTTTTGAATTAATCTACATTCACACCTCTGCTTCTCGAGCGATGCCAGACACGTACACACAGACATGGATTTCCAGTATATACTGTGTATTATGGAAAACCATCTACAGTGGATCAACCAAAAATCACCTGATGGATCAAACGCTGGGAGGAAATCTAGAAAGCTTTATTCAAGTGGACAGCAGCAAACAACATTCATGAAAAGACATCTTTAAAAAAATAAATCATGTTCTTATATGTGACACCGGAGAAAAATCCCTTCAGAGTCCATCACCTCCATCCAGCTTCACGTCACCCTCTCCCTCACTGACACATTTGGAGTAGGCCGGCTGGTCCAGGTACAGCACAGCACACACCTGTCGGACCTTACACTCGCCCTCACAGGTGATCCGGCTGTCGTAGCTCACCATGAAGTTCCTGAAGTACTTGTCGAAGGCCTTGGTCTGCGGCAGCCTGAAGCTCAGGCCCAGCTGCAGCAGGCTCTGTGGCTGCAGGTCAGTCAGTCCAAACGCTTCAGTCATGATATATTCAAGCCTCCAGTCAGGGCTTTGTTTCTCATTGGCTTCCGTCAGATTCAAATAGTACTGCCAGATATCCTTCAGAGAGAGAAAGGCACGGAGAGGGGGGGGGGGGGGGGGGGGGGGGGGAGTAAGAGTCTTTGAGTCTTTTTGAAACAGAAACCGTTTTTGTTTAGTGACTGACACCGTGATTAATCATCAGGAGGGACTTTCTCTCCTGGCTTTGATCGGGGGATAAAGAGACATTTCTAGTTTCGTCGGGACGGAGCAGAGTACATTTACTCTGTTACTGTACTGAAGTACATTTCTTATGTGGTTCTTTTCACTCGTTCTCCACGAAATATATCAGTAAATGTCTGTACTTTCTACTTCTGAAGAAGAACCAGTGTGTTACATGTTCACATCGGAGGAGTCGCTGGGATGAACTGGACCGGCACTTTCCTGTTTGCACCTCTCTGAACGTTTATTCACCGAACCTTTTACCAGCAAACGGAAACTTCCTGCTGTCATCAAAACATCCCATTCATGTTTCGAAATACAGATTTGGATTATCAACTGTAATATTTCAACCATCCAAGACTTACCACAAGCTATGGACTGTGCAACAATGTTATCAACTGTGTTTTAAGTAAGACGTGTGTTGTTTGCGATGTCGAGGAGAAGGTTTCTTACCAACAGAGCGTAGTCCTCGATGTTGTACAAGTACATGCGGAAAGCTGGGTTGTTCGAGTACGGCTCCAACATGCTTTTGATCGGTGTCATAGCCGGTGACACGAAAAGAGAATTCAGTGGTTTACCTGCAGAACAAAGGACAAACCTGTGAGTTCCATATTTGTACATTTCGATATAAAACACCGTACAAAATTGCACGTTACCTGTTTGGTCCAACAGCACCATGATGCTGTCACGGTGGGTGTGGCCGTAGAAATGACCTGCGATGACGTAACTGTACTTCCTGAAGATGGAAACCAGCCTCTCGTTGTGGCTCTCTCGTACAGCAGTGATGTTCCGGGCAAAGGGCAGATACCCCACTGGGACATGGGCTATAACGTACACCTGAACATGAAGAGGGCCACGTTTAAATCCCTGCTCTACACGCACGCATACAAGTAAAGGGGACAGGATCACAGACACTGACTGCAAACAGCTTTTTACCCATAAGGTTTGTACATATAGAGTTTTTAACTTTTTGATTCCTCTGTGGAAACAATAGCTTCAGTTAAAACCAGGTCCAATGAACCAGGATGCGATTCCTTTGACAGTCATACAAGATATAAAGACAGAAGGCGTCACGACCTTCTCCAGACTCTGAGCAGCTTTCTCTAAGGTTTTCTCCAGCCACTCGAACTGTCCCGCCGGGTCCGTCATGTTTCTCGTGACTTCATTAGGTCCGTAGTAAAGGATCGTGTTGAGACTGACCACCCGCAGACCAGGCTTCGCCAGCTGAGAGTAGAAACCACCTGCAGGAACAACAACAAGGCAGAGAATGAATCCTGCTGCTTATGTGAGTGTTACCAGAAGATGCTGTGGATTTATCTTATTGGATAACAACCAAACACTCTGTGGTTCCAGCCTGTCATCACTCTATCACTGTAGCCTGATTATTATCATACATAATATCATAGGTCTGAGAAGCTTAAACTGGAATAATTTGACCAATAAACAACTCTCACAGCTGCTGATGCATAAGCTCAGTTTGAAGAGGATCACAAAGACAAATCTAGGGGCTACATGATATGTACAACAAAGGAAAGTTAATAATCAAGGATACAGACTTTCATATCCTCACTAATGTGCCCAATGATTGATGGAATACAGTGAGAATCCACAGATGAGACTGCGTTCATCCTGCCTGCTGAGAGCGCCACACCCATCACAGTAACGCACACATTGAGCCCCAAGCTGTGACAAAGTGTGGACGCCCCTGAGGACGGTAACGATCTCTCCGGGTGCTGCCAATGGAGAGAGGGAGGCCGTGGAGACAGACCAAAGGGGGTTCAGTCAACCACAGTGTGACATGTTACCCTGTGAGAGTGTGAGCAGAGCTTCGGTCTGCAGCCAGGGCTTCCACAGCTCGGCAGCAGCTTCGTAAATGGCGTTAGTGCGGTCGGCATCTGGTCCTGACAACAAAAATGTAAAGACTAAAAAACAAACAACACTAATTGTTTTGTTGCAGCAAGCTACGCTGCAACATGTTACAATAAACGTGAAGGTTATAATGAAATAAGTTCTCGCTCTTGAATCTTGTGCTCGTTGTGGTTCTTGAGGAGATTGCATGAACCCAGTGAGAGTAACCGCACGTACGGGACTCTCACAGAAGTAAAGCTAGTGTTCTCTGAGCAAAGTTTGAGATTCTGCTGCGTCCTGCGACACAAAGTTACCTGTGGCCAGAAGTCGTGGTTCCCCAGGGCAGGAAACACCGTCAGGTTGGGGAAGTGCAGCTTGACGGTCTGGGTCATGTTACCGATGACCTGGATCACCATGTCGGTGGAGAGCTCGCCTGCAGGGACGTGAGGTGGACTGTCTCTGCGAGGGAGAAGGCGGATCACATCCAGTATCATTAGAGTTTGTTTGAATGCCTTCAGTCTCAGAGGGAATTACCATTTACATGTGAACAGGTTTCATTGTTTTCCTGATTTTATAACTTCCAGCAAGGAGGTTATGTTTCATCCTCTTTCCTATAATCGCCAAACTTATTTGGAGGAAGAATTGAAGATGAGCCCCAATATAATAATTATTTTAAACAGTCTGTGTATCAATAATACTGGTTCAATAACTTTTGGTATTATCCAAATTATTCTGGACAGGCAGAACAGAGACGTTTGGAAACAAAGCCATTGAGACTCACCGTCAATTACTGATTGGGTCTTTTTTATTCACAACGTAGCCTTGGCTGATTCGTCAGGATCCGATCTTACGACAGTCATGTGATACGTTTTCCAAAGTCACAGGGAGTATCTTAGTTTTCACTCTTCGGGTTTTTCCTACATGTAGAAATCAATTGTTCCCCCGAAAAAGATTTCCTAATATTACAATTCCCCTCTGAATCAAAGTTGAGGGCGTTTTCTCCAAACACGTTGCCTCATCTGATTTTTTTCGGAACTGTACGATATTGCAGAAATAACCAGAGTTCCACTGTACAATGAATTCCCTTGAACAGACACACTCGTGCTACAAAGCCCAGTAACAATAGAATAAAGCCCAGTAACTTAATCCTCCAGCTTCAAGAGGCCGTCTCTGGAGCCTATTCTTAATAAGACTGTGAATTCCAGGCTCAGCTGATTAGCTGCAGATTACTAGCGAGCCTGTGGCTACGCTAACAGTTTGTTCTGTGTCATTATTACAGTGAACAGTGGTTCACACACTCGGAGAATGCAGAGCGTTCTTTAAGCTTCATGACGGAGTGGATAACGCCTGCTCATCTTTCAAAGCTCAAGCCTCAGTCCTCCGTGGGGCTTGACTCACTAACGTGCACAGTCAATCAGTTAAGATCAAACTCTGACTGCAGGCAGCTGTGGCTCAGGGGGTAGAGCGGGTCGTCCACTAACCAGAAAGTTGCGATCCCAGTCTCCCCCCATTCTATAGATGAAAGCTTGGCGGAGGTGAATGAGCTCCATTGCCTGCTCAGTCAGAAACCACAGAAACACAGTCAGTGAAGAACTATAACCAGAGGAAGTGACACCTCCTCTTTCTGACACAAGAACTTCATCGAAACACATCAACACCTCATACTGTACTTTCCTTTTGAGGAAGTGAGACAGTTTCGGAGCAAAAATACAAGTGGATGTGAACTGAGGTGAAGCCGTGTCGCCGAGAGGAAGATATCGCAACTTGGCAACCCACCGTGACGCAGCCCGTTTGTGAGCGGTCGTTTTAGAACCTTGAGTTTCCCGTTTGTCCAGCGCCATCATGGAAAGTAACCACATTTGGAGGAGCAGGGGGTGGAGCCTGACCGAGAGCTCGAGGACACTGCACACCCACCTGCCCCCCCACACTGTGCTATCCCCCCCCCTAATACATCCGGTAGCTTTTGTTCTGTTTGACTCTAAATTATCATAATTTACTAAATGATAATCAGCTGCATTGGAAGACGACTTGAAACTAGAGACTGAGACATAAACTCCTTAATGTTTACAGACGTTATAAAGTGAGAAGTAGAGTCACTTTCTATAGAAACTACCAGAGGAGTCGCCCCCTGCTGGTCATTAGAGAGAATACAGGTGTCAGGGACGTCTAAGTCCTTTTTTATATGTTTATATATCACTGTCGCACTCTGTCATTGGTGCATAACATCCACCCCTCCCTTATCAGCGCACTGACCCGGTCCATATGATGAAGTCCTGCTGCTGCGTGAGCGGCGCCATGTGAGCGAAGGCCGACTGGATGAGCCGGTAGGGCGAGTCACACAGGAAGTCTCCGAACAGGCCGGCCTTGGTGGCTGGGACTCCTTTGGAGGAGAAGCAGACCTTGGCTGGATCCGGGGCCAGGTGGTAGGTGGGGTCCAGGTGGAGGTCGGTGATGTGCCAGAACCTGCCTGGAGCGACGGGGACAAGGTTCGGACAAAATGAAGACAGAGACGTAGGTGAGCTATAAAAAAAAAAATTCTTGAAAAGTAAAATAAGGGGGTGAGGGGGTGTTCCGCTGCAACATGATACTTCACCACTAGATGTCACTAAATCCTACACACTGCACCTTTAACTGACATTGTATTTCTTTCCTTCTTGACTTTCATGTTTTGTTTTCTTGTTTTTACTTGTAACAACTGTGCAAAATGTGCTTTATAAATACATGTATTCATATTATAAAGTTATTAAAATCCCTAACACCACCATTAGCCCCATTAAATGTGGCCAACACGTAATAACCAAACTCCAGTTTAAATTCTACCAAGGTAAAATGTTTGTGATCATCCACAAACAAAACGCACATTCAACAGAAACATTTATCAGTGAGCATAAATCCAAAATGTCTAAATTCGGCTCGTGCGACATCTGCCTTCCTGCTCCAGATGTGAGAGGATGTGGATCTGCACACGGTTCATCGGTGTTGAGTGAAGATGGTGAAGCAGATTAAACACGTGTATGAATTCATCATTTCAACCGGCAGCAGTGTGACGGCTTCCCGGTGGATCCACCGGGGATCCACCGGAGATCCACCGGGGATCCACCGGGGCTTCCTCTCACCTGTACCCGGCAGGTAGCTGCTCCCAGTCGGGGCCGCCGCCAGAGGATCCGCGCTCCACAGCAGCAGCACCGCGACTCCCAGAAACAGCCTCATATCGAGAGAGCTACAAACAACTGTCTGTATTATATATATATTATATTATATATAACGTGTAAACGGAAGCAGCCGAGGCTGTTGGTCATTGTCCCGAGTGTGAAACAGGAAGAACAACAGGTCGTCATGTGACTCAGGGGGAGGAGCTGAGGAGAAGAAAGACTGAGGGGAACAACACATATCATATCATATCATATCATATCATATAGTAACATTTTATTTAATGTAATATGATTGAATAAGATTATAATAATCCATGGGACAATGGATTATCAGTGGTGGGATGAACGGTGGGAAGTGGTGGGAATAAGTACATTTAGTCAAGTTATGTCCTTGACATTTATTTATGCTACTTTTTACATTTAGTGGCATATTTTATTTGACAGATACATTTATTTTTGATTGAATTCATTTTTAATTATTATCAGTGTAGTAAAGTTGAGTTTTAACACACACACCACACATTGCTCAAAATACACAAAAACCATTTGAATTTTAATGTTCAGATTTGTGTGATGCAAACTTCAACTACTCAGATACTAATCACGATTGTAAACTCAGTAGAGCACAAACCTAAAAGGAGTTTAAACAACATTTAAATCTGTTGTTATTTTATTACTGGGAAATTGTGAGAATATCTTTTTGAAAAAGCCTTTCCTCACCTCTAACACATCGTTTCACCAAGTTTCATCTGTTCAATAGTTTTTGTGTCGTGGATGAAATCATAACTTCCTGTCCGTTTAAACAACGTGGCCGTAGCCTCAGAGGAAGGTGAGAAGACGGGTGAACATTTTAACGTTTGGCTGAACAGAGCGTTTAAGTTCAGCCCTTTAATAAATGTTCTGTTAACGCAGCAGCCAGGATTAAACAGAGTCTACTGAGGCCGGAGAATCCAATACAATAACACCAGAGGGGACAAGTTGACCCCGTGCATAGATTTGCTCTACTTTGTGGTTTTGCATCATAGTTTGCATCCTGGATGAGGCTGGATGAGGCTGGATGAGGCTGGATGAGGCTGGATGAGGCTGGATGAGGCCGGATGCTCTGTTGTGCAGCAAATATATTTTGTGCATAATACAAAGACACTTCATGTATTGAATTAACTGAATTAATCACTCATATAAATAATGGAAGCATCGACACATCACATTTGCTCTCTGTGTTATTTTTTATTTCATGTTTCACACAGGTTTGCAAAGATGATCCATCCATCATGACAGAAATGTATTCATATAAAAAGAAAAAATCAATCTTACAAAATGTGCAGCCTGCGGGTCGTGAACATGTCGATGAAGTGCAAAGAGAAGCAGACAGTCGGTCAATAATAATTATAACATCAACACTTCTTGGCTGGTTCGGGGCGCCGGCGGGGGGGCACTCATGCTTTCTCGTAGCTACGCACTGCGTGGATGTCCTCGAAGGTCAGATTCTGTGAGGGAGAGAGGACGGGGAACGTCCAGTGGTTAAAACATCTTTAATGGGTCAGAAGTGAAAAGGCACAAAAACAAGCACTGATTGTCGGAGCCTCAGAAACAAAGTGAACTCTATTTTTGAAAAGATCCCAAAGAGACAACCTGCAAAACGTTTCCACACAGAATCATTACGCCTGACGAGCTGCACTGCTCTAATGTTACGTGCTTTATTTCATATTTCAGTGATGCACAAATAATAATGACTTCACTTTATCTTTCTTTAGGGAGCTCTACTGTCATTTGTGGTCATGTGGCTGCACAGAAACACTATGTTATAAAGTTGTATGGTCCCTTTCTATTTACTAGCGAATGTATATCAGACGTGTGTGATCTGGGTCTTTTTTCTTACCATGACCATCTTGCCGTCCTTGATTTCTCTGACAAACTTGGTCTCTTTGCCGTCCCACTTCTGGACGTGGACCAACTTGTCTCCCTCCAGAGACACCAGGGACTGAAAGACATAAAGAAAGGATGTTTTTAAGGTGAGGCAGGAATCAGTTGTATCTGTTCGAGCCTATATTCTTCACATTCTGTCATCTTACTTTGCAGTTCCTGTCATCGGCGGTGGCTTCGTCGAACTCCTCTCCCAGCTTGAAGGAGATCTCTGTGTTTTTGAAGGTGCTCTGGGTGCGGATCGCCACCTTGTCGCCCTCCTGGCTGATGACGACAGTCGGCTTGGTCACATTACCAACCTGCCGGGTGGCAAAGCCCACGCCTGAGCAGAGGGAAGGAGTGAAACATGGTCAGTAAAGTCCTGACGTCCTGAAGAAATGATCTAAAGGGGTCGACACTGAAATATAAAAAGATTTAAAAGGAAAAAGGTCTATTACTCACCAAGTGCTTTCATGTAATCATCAAAATTCTCACTGTCAACCAGTTTCCAAGTGGCACAGAAGGCATCGACCATGGTGACGGTTTTCAGAGAGGCAAAGTAATCTCCAAAAGCAAACTGAGCGAGCTGCGACTCCTGCAAGTTTCCCCCTCGTGTTATAACACGGCCTCTTATTATTATGTATGCTGGTGGGTGGCCCACTGGAACCCCATTGGTTCAGGAGATCTCTGTTCTGGGTTCTGATTGGGTGTGGAAATTGGGTCACGGTCTTACGGATGCTCTGAGGAGAAAAGCTAAATTAGCCATTTGTACTCCTAATGATGTAATTACTCTCAGGCACAGGAGTCAGAACTCTGCTTCTAGAAAAAACGTGTGCTTTTCATGACTCAAATAAAAGGCCCCAAAAAGTCAGATTCAAGTTTAGAACAAATAAAGACTTTACAGACGTTACAGCTTTGAACAGACTCAGACTTTTCTTTCCTCGATCAGTGAGCGAGCTTCAGGAGCTGATCCATATTTAATCATTTCTACATCTTAATCCCCTGTCGGCCTCAGGGGGGGGGGAGACGGGCCTTCTTGAGTCTGGAATGTGCCCCGGGGGAGGGGGGGGTGTCAGTGAAGCAGAATCAGTTTGTTTGACAGCCCTTTGTCCTTAACTGCATTAACAGCCCCCCTCCAACTACAATTTATTCATGCTCAACACACACACTAATGACTGTCACCAAACGTCTAGGTGTGTGTGTGTGTGTGGGGGGGGGGGGGGGGGGGGGGGACAGAAAGTATGTGGCCGTAGATTTCTCCCACAAAGTGAATGTATATGTACAGTGTCATAGCTGATTCGACATTTTAGGTTTTCCGAATACAAACAACCGACAATCAATAAAACCCTCAATTATAGATTTATTATGACAGTAATCTTTATTCATATTTATGCAAAAAATAAAAAAATAAAATGACACATTTTGCAGTATGAGATAAAACCAAACAATTAGATTTTTTCTTTTATTACTAGAAAAGGTATGAATATTTGTAGTCACGGTATTTAATAATGTTTCCCTCCAAACCATGTTGTCATGATCATCACTCGTCCCTGACACTTGGACTTACACGTGTGAAATATCACTAATATCAAGTGTTTCTTACATTTTCTTTTAACTTCTTTCTTCTCTCCCATTTTTACTGATACCTCAGAGAATAATTCACGGATCTTGATGAAACAACCCAGACATGTTTAGGGAACTGATAGTTCTGATTGCAACAGTAAACTGGCTAAACTGTAGTTTGCAGGTCTTGAGACACTGAGAATGATTTTGGATACTGTGTATGTTTGGGTGTCTGCATAATTTTGGACATATGGCGAAGGGAGAGTTTACTCCGAGGGGAGGATCTCTGCTGCCACCCTCTGGTGAGAAATGGTGGAGAACCCACTAATACATTTCCTATAAAATAATTGAAAAATAAATTTACTTGAAAACATCTCAGCATCAAAACTCCTCCAGTTACTCAACCACCCTTTCCACTGCTGTGTTGTCATGTCATTTTACAGTTCTTCCTTTATAATTATGGCCTCATAAGGCATCATGCTTTATAAGCTCCTCTACTTTCTGTGCACAGGACCTCTCTTAGGAACTGAGTGACCCATTAATGTACTTTAAGGCCAAACAACCTTTGACTCTTTTAGTTTGTATGACCTCTTAAATGCGTTTTCATGTGTGTTAAATTACAGAATGTTTTCCCACATTTGCTGCAGGAATACAGCTTCTCACCTGTATGAGTTCTCATGTGAACTTTCAAATTACAACTTTGTGCAAAACAACTCCCACAAATGTTGCAGGAATACGGTTTCTCACCTTTGTGCATCGCAAAATGTTTTTTTCAAAGATGAGCGATACATATTTTCCCATAGATGTTGCAAGAGCATGGCTCCTCACCTGTGTGACCGTAAAGACCGTAGTTGCAGGATGGCTGGACAGCCTCCGATCATTTATCATCTTCAACACTAAACCTAGATACATCCTTGTTTTGTAAACACACATTTTTACCTGTATAAATCTTTAAATGACTTTTCATGTGTGTAAACTAAGAGAAGCTTTTATCACGTGTTGCAGGCTCCTCCCCTGTCTGAGTTCTCATGTCAACAACTTTCCCCACATCTTTGGCAAGAAAATTGCTTCTCACCTGTGGGTCCTCATATGGACATTCAAGTCACCACTTCTTACATAACATTTCTGACATATTTTGCAAGAATATGGCTTCTCACCTGTGTGACTCCTCATGTGGACTTTCATGTCACCACTACGTAAAAAATCTTTCCCACATGTTTGGCAAGAATATGGCTTCTCACCAGTGTGACTCCTCATGTGGACATTCACATAACCACTTCTCACAAAACGTTTCTGACATATTTTGCAAGAATATGGTTTCTCACCAGTGTGAGTTCTCGTATGAACTTTCAATTCATCACTACGTCCAAATCCTTTCCTGCATATTTTGCATAAATAAGGTTTTTCACCCGTGTGTGTTCTCAGATGGATTTTCAAACTACGTCTAGTTACAAAACATTTACAACATGTTTGGCAACAATGTGGCTTCTCACCTGTGTGAGTTCTCAGATGAGTTTTCAAATAACCACTTTTCACAAAATGTTTCTGACATATTTTGCAGTGAAATGGCTTCTCACCAGTGTGACTCCTCACGTGGACTTTCAAGTCAAATCTACGTAAAAAATCTTTCCCACATGTTTTGCAACAATATGGCTTCTCACCTGTGTGAGTTCTCATGTGGACTTTCAAATCACCACTTCTTAAAAAACATTTACCACATGTTTTGCAAGAATATGGCTTCACACCTGTGTGAGTTCTCATGTGGAGTTTCAATTCACCACTACTTCCAAATCCTTTCTGCATATTTTGCATAAATAAGGTTTTTCACCCGTGTGTGTTCTCAGATGAATTTTCAATTTAGACGGACGAGCATAAGTTTTCCCACAAGTGTCACATTTGAAAGACTTTTTACCTGTTGGAGTATTAGAGTTAATCTCTGATTTGGGAGAGTTGTCCACATTGTTACTGTGACTCCTGTTTTCATGAAAACTCTTCTGTGGGTTTGGTTCTTCATTTCCTGTTGATCCTGAATCCACATGTTTTCTTCTGTTCTGATCTGGGCTCTCAGCTACAGGAGAGTTGTGAGAGAGGAGCTGGTGCTCACCGTCTGGTTCTCTGTGGTCACTTTCCTCACCATGAGGAGTCAACATGAAGGTTTCAGTCTCCTGCTTCAGTACGAGCTGCTCTCCCTCCCGACTGGTGCACATTTCCTCCTGTTCCTCTTTAATCTGTGGAGGTTCTTGTTCCTCTTGGTCCAGACTGGAGTTCCTCTCCTGGGGACAGAGCTGCTGGTCAGTGAGAACCTCCTCCTCCTTACAGACATGCTGCTGTGGGAGCTCTGGAGGAACCAAGAGGCACAAGACAGAGGTTACAACTGTGATGTTAAAATAAAGACAATTTAGTTTCAGATTGAACAAGTGCTGTGAAAGATAAGGAACAATTAACTTGCTTCTCCATTTTAGCACCAAATCTTTTGTAAGAGGATTTCATATTTCCATTGAATCATTTATGAGCTTTGAAACTTTGTAAAGTCCATTGTATTGATGAGAGCAACAGAATAAAGTAACACGCAGTGTTTTCTCCATCCAGACCACAAACACAGCAAACACAGAGAAACAAGTCCAATGTCCGCCACACTCTGGTTGTACTGACCGATCCTGTGCAGCTTTACTTCAGGTTTCAAAACGGTGTCCAGCAGTCTGCGCTGCCGAGCGACCTCTTCTTCGTACTGGACGATGTTTTTTTCAAAGACTGTGAATATCTCTTCAGCAGCAGCTGTTAGTCGCTCGCTGATAAACTCTCTCAGATACTGAACCGAAGACATCACTGCTCCGTCCACTACTTGGATATTTACCAGAGACACGAGCACACTACCGTCTTCCAGCTAACTGCTAACATGCAGCTAGCTAACGCTGCTGGAGCTGTCTTTGTTTACTTCCGGTGGGTGTCACACTGTGAAGGTCCGACCGAGACAGGGTCAACTTTGTATCTTCATAGCTCAAATGTTTATAGCGCCCCCTCCGACAGATGTGGGAACCTGCTTCTACCAATAATACTTGTAGAAATACGTGCTTGTAAATAAAGTTGTTTTAAAAATAAAACACTGAATGGTTGTTTTCCTCAGGCCTTAATAGTGATGAGTGAAATGTACAAATAGTAAAGAAATGTAGATCATAAAACAAAAATAATATCCATGCGAAATGACACCACAGAATCGTGGGACTCGTGACGGAAGGCTGTCGGAGCTTCACAGCGTGACACCCAGCGGAAGTAGACGAACAAAGCGCAGCAGCGTAAGCGGCGCTAGCGGCGTTAGCAGCGTTAGCTCCACGGATGCTAGCAGTTAGCTGGGAGTCGTTGGCGCGGTCGTGTCGCAGGTTCACGTCCAAGTTGTCCGCGACGCAGCGATGTCTCCGGAGGAAGAGGACGAGCGTCAGCGCAGACTGCTGGGCATCGTCATGGAAGCTGAAATCAAGCTCCACCGGATCGGTCTGTACACCCGCCGTGTGGCTCCTAGTGAACTCCGGGGTTTCTCCAGAGAACAGTCGACCCGGGGCCCGGTTCCGCTCCGGGGGGAACACAGCGAGTGGTTCTCCTGATGGAGAATCTTCTCCTTTTCTCACCTCGGTTCCTTCACCCCGAGGGAACACGTGACGAGGCCAAGGAGAGGAGTGAAGGGGACGCTGTGAGGAGTTAGGAGAGGAGAGAAAGTCCCACTCCACTTAAACTGTGCGAGTTTTAAATTAACTTTATTTATCTCGGAAGGCAAGTACAGAGCACTCAGGTCCGCTTCCATTGAGCCTGGAGTTCTCCTTCAGGCTGAAGCAGGTATCAGACCTGGCTCCTTCCAGCCAGACATCTGATGCTTTTACTTCTGACTCGTTTCCGGTGTGAGTCCACAGCTTCTGTGACAGCACCTGTGGTCCCTCTCCACCGAGCACCTCCTAAAGTGACTCCTCTGGAGATTCCTCCTCAAGTGCTATTCACACCAAGATTGGTGAACATTCGTACACGTGATCGTGGTGATGAGAGCATCCTGCTCCCAGACTGGGTGTTGTGCACACACACCACAGATCAACGCCACCCGTCCCAACCGAACATGGCCCAAACAGGCCTTTGAGAACAGAGCTCACACCGGGTTGAGAAGGAGATCGTGATACTTCATCTCTATTGTGTTTTGACCAACATATATCACATTCATATTATCGAGACTCCAATAAACTGTCACGTTGTGTAAAAGGTGAAGCTGACTGGAGTGCAGTTGTTGATCATCTAGATTTGATGAGCTTAGTTGTAGGGATCTTCAAGCCAAACCTGATCTACTGTTGTCTTGATGGAGAAAACTCTGAGCTCAATTCTACCTTTTTGTTGTTTCTTTATTTAATTTTCTTACAAACATCACAGTTGTAACCTCTGTCTTGTGCCTCTTGGTTCCTCCAGAGCTCCCACAGCAGCATGTCTGTAAGGAGGAGGAGGTTCTCACTGACCAGCAGCTCTGTCCCCAGGAGAGGAACTCCAGTCTGGACCAAGAGGAACAAGAACCTCCACAGATTAAAGAGGAACAGGAGGAAATCTGGATCGGCCAGGAGGGAGAGCAGCTCGTACTGAAGCAGGAGAGTGAGACCTTCATGTTGACTCCTGATTATGAGGCAATTTACCACAGTGAGCATCAGCTCTTCTCTCACAACTCTCTTGTGGCTGAGAGTCACGATCAGAACAGAAGAAACCATTTAGGATCATCAAGAAATGAATCAGAGATTGACTCTAATACTCATACAGGTGAAAAGTCTTTCAAATGTGACACTTGTGGAAAAGCTTATGTGTATGAGTATCAATTAAAAATACATCTGAGAGTCCACACAGGTGAAAAACCATATTTATGCATAATATGTGGAAAAGCATACATTACTGTGTTCAGTTTGAAAAGGCACATGACAACTCACACAGGCGAGAAGCCCTATTCTTGCAAAATATGTGGGAAAAGTTTTGGACGCAGTGGCGTCTTGAAAGTCCACATGAGGAGTCACACAGGAGAGAGGCCATATTCTTGCGAAAATTGTGGGAAAAGTTTCAGTGACATTTCCGCATTGAATAAACATATGAGTGTACACACTGGTGAAAAGCCGTTCTCTTGTGAAACATGTGGGAAATGTTTTGTAAGTAAAGGCGTTTTGAAAGTCCACATGAGAACTCACACAGGTGACAAGCCGTACTCCTGCAGCTTCTGTGGGAAAACATTCAGAGAGAAGTCAGGTTTGAAAAAACACATAAGCATGCACACAGGAGAGCAGCCGTTTTCTTGTGAAACATGTGGGAAAGGTTTTGTATGTGCTAATGATCTGAAGGTCCACATCCGAACTCACACAGGTGAGAAGCCGTTCCCCTGCAGCACATGTGGGAAAAGATTTCGTGAGAAGTCGGGTTTGAAAAAACACATGAGCGTGCACACAGGAGAGAAGCCGTTTTCTTGTGAAACATGTGGGAAAAGTTATGCACGTAGTAGCATCTTGAAAGTCCACATGAGGTCTCACACCGGTGAGAAGCCGTACTCCTGCAACACTTGTGGGAAAAGATTCTATCAGTTGTCAGACATGAAAAAGCATGTCAGAGTTCATACAGATTAAAAGTTGTGTACTTACATGTGAGAGAGTTTTCGGTCGTTGTGAAGTGACGGTCCACAGTTCACACGGCAACAACTTGGGGTCGAGATATTTTGAAGTGACTCATTTGGATCATATGAGATCACGAGGATCAGAGACTCGACCGTTAACAAGGCAAAACTGTTTCTGATTTAAATTTGGACCCATTCCCTGTGAAGTGGTCACGTTGTGCAGCAAAACACTCAAATGCTCCTGCCACACTTTGAACGCTCCCTGGAACCCCCCCCCAAAAGTCCACATTGGTCGGACTCAATTTTTATGAGTACCAACTGAATTGTGTTGGAACAAGTTGTTGGAGATCAGCGCTTTTCTTGTTGCTTTTTTAACAAATCTTGGAAAGATATTTCCATCAAATGTAAATTTCTTGAATGATTTTTATTTTACTATGTCAAACTCAATCATATGATGTAATATAAAGATTGTTATATTGAAAATGTTATTTAATGTATAAAGTCTGTGATATTGAAGATGATAAATTATGTGGTACTGTGGGGTCATCCTGTATTTTTTTTACATCAAATTGATACAATTTTGATCATTTCAGGCTTCTAATGTAAAACATACAAGTTGTAGTAGATGTTTTTTCTGGCTATATGAAATATACCATATGAATAAAACTGAATTTTGACAGAATATTTCTCTCAATGATGCTTCTTCAAACTGATGATCCCAAATTGATGGATTGAATAATGAGGATAAATATGAGCACCATCAGTCTGAGGGCTCATCTAGGCAGTCTTTACTTTTACTTCACTGCTCACATCCAACCATGAGTGTACGGGAACATCCACTGCAACAGGGAAACTCAGAGCCAAGAAGTTCATGCTTGTGAAGACCTGCGACCAAGGACCTGTTTGACTACTGCAGCATCAAAGCATAGCAATGGCAATCTATAAATAAATATGTTGATGTGTTTCGTCAGTGGCTCATATGGGCTGAGACGGGAGTTGAGGCAGAGAATGTAGTTGGGAGAAGACAGTCTGAGCACGTATGTGATGGGATCAGAGTAATGGACGGGAAAATAGATCTAATAGACTGGAATGAAGAGGATGAAAGATGGAGTCTGGAGCACCTCAGGAAGATCAAGGATTCTAGGGTCCAGTCAACCATAGCATACGTAGCCTGAACATAAGGAACAGTGGCTGAGGAGGGGACACACACACACACACACACACACACACACACACACACACACACACACACACACACAGGAGATTATGGACATTTCCCTGAAGCTAAAGCAATAATCAGAACTAACATCATGAAAGATACAGAAATATGCCAGATTTCTTTCATTAAGATCCATTAATTATTATCTGGGAAATCATTTAAAATTAGATTACATTACATTGAGCTGACACTTTTATCCAAAGCGACTTACAATAAGTGCATTCACCCATGAGAGAACGGACCCAGAACAAACTACAAAGTGCTATAGAAGTTCTACTAAATCACTACTTTATATTAAAAAAATGTATGTCAAAGGTTTCCCATGTCCAGTCCCTCCAACAAGTTTTGTGGACATATGTTCAGCAGTTATTGCATAATCCCACCGACAAACCCACCAACGGACAGACCCATTTCTAATTATTTTATTTTCTCTCCTGCTGAAGTTTATTGATGACTGTTCGAGTTATTAAGCGATTCATTTAGCATTAAAACATATGAGCAGAGATGGAAGAATTTATTGCAGATACATTACTACCACGTAAACTGATGATGCTCAGACTTCCTCGAACGATTCAGTCCATACGTTTGGGAACATCAATCTGAAGAACCGGCACTGAAAGCAATATTCTTGCCGTCAAACTTTTGTCACAAAAGCAATTAAGTTTATTCATGAAGCACATCTCATAAAACCTAGATCTACAACTTGTGTTTCACATTTGAATTTTTAAAATGTGTGAACTTGATAAAAAACAAGGAAGCCCAGATCATAGTAAACTAGAAAGATAAGTCTGTACTTGGAATGAAGACCCAACAGAACCAAAGTTTATCGCCATCAACATCATAGACTTCACAAACCAGTCACGTACCTGACATAAAACCGGAAAGCATTTGGGAGATATTCATACAAACTATAAATAATTACTGTTGTAAACATAACAGAACAAATTCATATTAACAGAAAAAAAGAAACCATCAACTTTTGTATATTCACACGCCTTGTGTGTTCTGCTTCATTGAGGTAGAACATAAGGCTGATGTTGCAGTGATATGAATTATCACCAGTGCGATGTCATGTGCACCATCAATTATTCAATAAGCCTGAAAGCTCTATGATCTTTAAGATGTATGGATTTTTAGATGCCTTCTCATGTCTGACGAACGACAGAATCTTTTCCCACATGTACTGCAGGAGTACGGCTTCTCACCTGTGTGGATTTTCATGTGGACTTTCAAACCGCTACTACTTACAAAACTTTTCTCACATATTTGGCAAGAGTGCAACTTTTCACCTGTGTGCAGGGTCATGTGACCTTTTAAACCGGACTTCACTATAAATGTTTTCCCACAGGTGTTGCAAGAATACGGCTTCTCACCAGTGTGACGCCTCATGTGGACTTTCAAATCACTACTACTAACAAATCTTTTCCGACATATCTTACAAGAATATGGCTTCTCACCTGTGTGAGTTCTCATGTGGACTTTCAAGTCACAAATACGAACAAAACATTTCTGACATATTTTGCAAGAATAGGGCTTTTCGCCTGTGTGTAATCTCCTGTGCTCCCTTAATGCTGAAATGTGATTAAAGCTTTTCCCACAGTTTTCGCAGGAAAATGGCTTCTCACCTGTGTGGGTTCTCATGTGGACTTTCAAGTTGCCACTACGTACAAAACATTTGCGACATATTTTACAAATATAAGGCTTCTCTCCTGTGTGAGTTCTCATGTGGACTTTCAAATCACTACTACTTACAAAGCATTTTTGACATGTTTTGCAAATATACGGCTTCTCCCC
>CM031689.1:1658080-1681430 GCA_006182925.3 Reinhardtius hippoglossoides | reverse complement strand
TTATGAACAAAAGTTTTCCCACAAGTGTCACATTTGAAAGACTTTTTACCTGTTGGAGTATTAGAGTTAATCTCTGATTTGGGAGAGTTGTCCACATTGTTACTGTGACTCCTGTTTTCATTAAAACTCTTCTGTGGGTTTGGTTCTTCATTTCCTGTTGATCCTGAATCCACATGTTTTCTTCTGTTCTGATCTGGGCTCTCAGCTACAGGAGAGTTGTGAGAGAGGAGCTGGTGCTCACCGTCTGGTTCTCTGTGGTCACTTTCCTCACCATGAGGAGTCAACATGAAGGTTTCAGTCTCCTGCTTCAGTACGAGCTGCTCTCCCTCCCGACTGGTGCACATTTCCTCCTGTTCCTCTTTAATCTGTGGAGGTTCTTGTTCCTCTTGGTCCAGACTGGAGTTCCTCTCCTGGGGACAGAGCTGCTGGTCAGTGAGAACCTCCTCCTCCTCACAGACATGCTGCTGTGGGAGCTCTGGAGGAACCAAGAGGCACAAGACAGAGGTTACAACTGTGATGTTAAAATAAAGACAATTTAGTTTCAGATTGAACAAGTGCTGTGAAAGATAAGGAACAATACTAACTGCTTCTCCATTTTAGCACCAAATCTTTTTGTAAGAGGATTTAATATTCCATTGAATCATTATGAGCTTGAAACTTTGTAAAGTCCATTGTATTGATGAGAGCAACAGAATAAAGTAACACGCAGTGTTTTCTCCATCCAGACCACAAACACAGCAAACAGAGAAACAAGTCCAATGTCCGCCACACTCTGGTTGTACTGACCGATCCTGTGCAGCTTTACTTCAGGTTTCAAAACGGTGTCCAGCAGTCTGCGCTGCCGAGCGACCTCTTCTTCGTACTGGACGATGGTTTTTTCAAAGACTGTGAATATCTCTTCAGCAGCAGCTGTTAGTCGCTCGCTGATAAACTCTCTCAGATACTGAACCGAAGACATCACTGCTCCGTCCACTACTTGGATATTTACCAGAGACACGAGCACACTACCGTCTTCCAGCTAACTGCTAACATGCAGCTAGCTAACGCTGCTGGCGCTGTCTTTGTTTACTTCCGGTGGGTGTCACACTGTGAAGGTCCGACAGAGACAGGGTCAACTTTGTATCTTCATAGCTCAAATGTTTATAGCGCCCCCTTCGACAGATGTGGGAACCTGCTTCTGTACATTCACACCAAAGTTGGATTTATAATAAGTTTCTATTAGTTATAATACAGAGTTCAATCATAGTGACAGAATTCAGAATGACATAGACCAGTCATCATACTGTACATGTTTATTCATGTCAGTATCACAGACTGTAAATAAAGATGGATGACAGAACTCCTCTCCCTCCACTTTTACACAAATGGAGGTCAAATATGTTGGATACAATTGACGCCATTTTGATCTTTTGACGTTATTTGGAATCCGACCTGAGCAGAGTGATCGTGGTGTGGAGCTTCAGTGTTGAGATCCTGCTGATCAGCTCTGCTGCCAAAACATAAACTCAACCAATCACCAGTCAGTCTCTGCTGTCAATCATGACGTTTCTACGTCTTTTATATCATCAAATATCGAATTAAAACAAAACCTTATGGAAAAATTAACATTCATCTGGGTGACAACGACCTAAAATGACAGAAACCTTTCAACAGTGGAAAGAGAACAGAAATCGTACATTCCTTTATTTACGATGCTACGTTAAGTTAACATCGTCACAAAAGACAGAAAAATATACGTTGATGATCATAGTTTTAATGAAACCAGACCACATGATTTTGAAGCTGTAATTTTAGGGTAAATTGTTGGATAATGTTGATTCCGGGGGTAAGTTATAAAGACCTCCTTCATTGCTGCCATGTTTGTATGTAGCTGTGTCAACGTTCAGAACACATGGTCGTTTGTGGGCAGTGACGAATACACAGTGTAAAATACACATATCTATTTTCATGGGTAAAAATGATATGAATGAGCCTTTAGACTGATGGTGCTCATAATTACCCTCATTATTCAATCCATCAAATTATGAACATCAGTCTGACGAACCAGCACTGAAAGAAATATTCTAGTTATTAAAATACAAGTTTATTTATGTGGCAAATGTCACAAAGCAGCATAGAACATCTACTACATGAGTTTGTTTCACCTCTGCAGACGGAAATGATACAAATTGTGTTAAATTGATGTAAGAAAAAAAATACAGTGAATTAAAGGACATGTTCGTGAAAAGACCGTAGTTGCAGGATGGCTGGACAGCCTCAGATCATTTATCATCTTCAACACTAAACCTAGATACATCCTTGTTTTGTAAACACACATTTTTACCTGTATAATACTTTAAATGACTTTTCATGTGTGTAAACTAAGAGAAGCTTTTATCACGTGTTGCAGGCTCCTCCCCTGTCTGAGTTCTCATGTCAACAACTTTCCCCACATCTTTGGCAAGAAAATTGCTTCTCACCTGTGGGTCCTCATGTGGGCATTCATACGACCACTTCTCACAAAACGTTTCTGACATATTTTGCAAGAATATGGCTTCTCACCTGTGTGAGTTCTCAGGTGGATTTTGAATTCATCACTACGTCCAAATCCTTTCCTGCATATTTTGCATAAATAAGGTTTTTCACCCGTGTGTGTTCTCAGATGAATTTTCAAATGACCACTTTGTCCAAACCTCTTCTGACATATTTTGCAAGAATATGGCTTCTCACCAGTGTGACTCCTCATGTGGACTTTCAATTCACCACTACGTAAAAAGTCTTTCCCACATGTTTGGCAACAATATGGCTTCTCACCAGTGTGAGACCTCATGTGGACTTTCATGTCACCACTACTTACAAATCCTTTCCTGCATATTTTGCATAAATAAGGTTTTTCACCCGTGTGTGTTCTCAGATGAAGTTTCAATTGACACTTATAAACAAAAGTTTTTCCACAAGTGTCACATTTGAAAGACTTTTTACCTGTTGGAGTATTAGAGTTAATCTCTGATTTGGGAGTGTTGTCCACATTGTTACTGTGACTCCTGTTTTCATGAAAACTCTTCTGTGGGTTTGGTTCTTCATTTCCTGTTGATCCTGAATCCACATGTTTTCTTCTGTTCTGATCTGGGCTCTCAGCTACAGGAGAGTTGTGAGAGAGGAGCTGGTGCTCACCGTCTGGTTCTCTGTGGTCACTTTCCTCACCATGAGGAGTCAACATGAAGGTTTCAGTCTCCTGCTTCAGTACGAGCTGCTCTCCCTCCCGACTGGTGCACATTTCCTCCTGTTCCTCTTTAATCTGTGGAGGTTCTTGTTCCTCTTGGTCCAGACTGGAGTTCCTCTCCTGGGGACAGAGCTGCTGGTCAGTGAGAACCTCCTCCTCCTTACAGACATGCTGCTGTGGGAGCTCTGGGGAACCAAGAGGCACAAGACAGAGGTTACAACTGTGATGTTAAAATAAAGACAATTTAGTTTCAGTTTGAACAAGTGCTGTGAAAGATAAGCAACAATACTAACTGCTTCTCCATTTTAGCACCAAATCTTTTTGTAAGAGGATTTAATATTTCCATTGAATCATTTATGAGCTTTGAAACTTTGTAAAGTCCATTGTATTGATGAGAGCAACAGAATAAAGTAACACGCAGTGTTTTCTCCATCCAGAACACAAACACAGAGAAACAAGTCCAATGTCCGCCACACTCTGGTTGTACTGACCGATCCTGTGCAGCTTTACTTCAGGTTTCAAAACGGTGTCCAGCAGTCTGCGCTGCCGAGCGACCTCTTCTTCGTACTGGACGATGGTTTTTTCAAAGACTGTGAATATCTCTTCAGCAGCAGCTGTTAGTCGCTCGCTGATAAACTCTCTCAGATACTGAACCGAAGACATCACTGCTCCGTCCACTACTTGGATATTTACCAGAGACACGAGCACACTACCGTCTTCCAGCTAACTGCTAACATGCAGCTAGCTAACGCTGCTGGAGCTGTCTTTGTTTACTTCCGGTGGGTGTCACACTATGAAGGTCCGACAGAGACAGGGTCAACTTTGTATCTTCATAGCTCAAATGTTTATAGCGCCCCTCCGACAGATGTGGGAACCTGACTCTGTACATTCACACCAAAGTTGGATTTATAATAAGTTTCTATTAGTTATAATACAGAGTTCAATCATAGTGACAGAATTCAGCATGACATAGACCAGTCATCATACTTTACATGTTTATTCATGTCAGTATCACAGACTGTAAATGAAGATGGATGACAGAACTCCTCTCCCTCCACTTTTACACAAATGGAGGTCAAATATGTTGGATACAATTGACGCCATTTTGATCTTTTGACGTTATTTGGAATCCGACCTGAGCAGAGTGATCGTGGTGTGGAGCTTCAGTGTTGAGATCCTGCTGATCAGCTCTGCTGCCAAAACATAAACTCAACCAATCACCAGTCAGTCTCTGCTGTCAATCATGACGTTTCTACGTCTTTTATATCATCAAACATATAATTAAAATAAACTTTATGGAAAAATTAACATTCATCTGGGTGACAAGAACGACCTCAAATGACAGAAACCTTTCAACAGTGAGAAAGAGAAGAGAAATCGTACATTCCTTTATTTACGATGCTACGTTAAGTTAACATCGTCACAAAAGACAGAAAAATATATGTTGATGATCATAGTTTCAATGAAACCAGACCACAGACAAACATATTCAAATGTATCAGGAGCAGTAACAACCTGACAATGACCCACCACTTTCCAATGGCTCCTAACTTTGGGAAACGGTATGTTGTAAGCTGCTGTAAGAAACTCACCAAACCTCATCTGGATATTCCTCCCTAGATATCTGAGATGACCGCTGGTTTTTAATGACTTCAGTCCTTTGAAATGATCGACAGCACGATTCCTGAAATTTAACCCACTGATAATCCTGAGTTCTGCATTTCTTTTGAAGATCGTAACTTCTCACTGAAGTTAAACAGTGACAGAACAGGTGGTCAGGACATGGAGTGGGAAGGGAAAAGGCACCATTCTCTTTTTTACAAGTCAGTGTCCATTAAAAGGATTTTGAAGCTGTAAAGTTATAAAGACCTCCTTCATTGCTGCCATGTTTGTATGTAGCTGTGTCAACGTTCAGAACACATGGTCGTTTGTGGGCAGTGACGAATACACAGCTTAAAATACACATATCTATTTTCATGGGTAAAAATGATATAAATGAGCCTTTAGACTGATGGTGCTCATAATTACCCTCATTATTCAATCCATCAAATTATGAACATCAGTCTGACGAACCAGCACTGAAAGAAATATTCTAGTTATTAAAATACAAGTTTATTTATGTGGCAAATGTCACAAAGCAGCATAGAACATCTACTACATGAGTTTGTTTCACCTCTGCAGACTGAAATAATACAAATTGTGTTAAATTGATGTAGAAAAAAAATACATTGAATTAAAGGACATGTTGTGAAAAGACCGTAGTTGCAGGATGGCTGGACAGCCCCAGATCATTTATCATCTTCAACAACACTAAACCTAGATACATCCTTGTTTTGTAAACACACATTTTTACCTGTATAAATCTTTAAATGACTTTTCATGTGTGTAAACTAAGAGAAGCTTTTATCACGTGTTGCAGGCTCCTCCCCTGTCTGAGTTCTCATGTCAACAAAGTTCCCCACATCTTTGGCAAGAAAATTGCTTCTCACCTGTGGCTCCTCATGTGGACATTCATACGACCACTCTGTACAAAACGTTTCCCGACATATTTTGCAAGAATATGGCTTCTCACCTGTGTGATCTCATGTGGACTTTCAATTCACACTCGTACAAACTTTCCCACATGTTTGGCAAGAATATGGCTTCTCACCAGTGTGACCCATGGACTTTCAAATGAAACTTTGTCCAAACCTTTTTGACATATTTTGCAGAATATGGCTTCTCACCAGTGTGAGCTCATGTGGAGTTTCAAATACCACTCTCCAAACTTTCTGCATATTTTCACAATATGGCTTCTCACCGTGTGATTCTCATGTGGACTTTCAATTCACCACTACTTCCAAACTTTTCCACATGTTTGGCAAGAATATGGCTTCTCACCTGTGTGAGTTCTCATGTGGATTTTCAATTCACACTACGTTCCAAATCCTTTCTGCATTTGCAAATAGGTTTTTACCCGTGTGTTCTCAGATGAATTTCAATAACGTGTCCACTTTTTGACAATTCAATTGGCTTTCACCTGTGGTTCTCAGATGAATTTCAATTTATACTTATGCAACAAAAGTTTTTCCCACAAGTGTCACATTTGAAAGCTTCTCACTGTTGGTTCTTTGGACTTTCTCACCATATTAGAGTAATAAGTTTCACCTGTTCTCTGGGACGAGCTGTCTCCCACAGTGCACATTTGTTTTTACTGTGGGCGTCTTGTTTCCTTGCGTCCATGTAAAACTCTTCGTGGGTTTGGTTCTCATTCCTGTTGATCCGAATCCACATTTTTCTTCTGTTCTGATCTGGGCTTCAGCTACAGGAGAGTGTGAGAGAGGACTGGTGCTCACCGTTGGTTCTCTGTGGTCACTTTTCCTCACCATGAGGAGTCAACATGAAGGTTTCAGTTCTCCTGCTTCAGTACGAGCTGTCTCTCCTCCCACTGGTGCACATTTCCTCCTGTTCCTCTTTAATCTGTGGAGGTTCTTGTTCCTCTTGGTCCAGACTGGAGTTCCTCTCCTGGGGACAGAGCTGCTGGTCAGTGAGAACCTCCTCCTCCTACAGACATGCTGCTGTGGGAGCTCTGGAGGAACCAAGAGGCACAAGACAGAGGTTACAACTGTGATGTTACAATAAAGACAATTTAGTTTCAGATTGAACAAGTGCTGTGAAAGATAAGGAACAATACTAACTGCTTCTCCATTTTAGCACCAAATCTTTTTGTAAGAGGATTTAATATTTCCATTGAATCTTTTAAATAGCTTTGAAACTTTGTAAAGTCCATTGTATTGATGAGAGCAACAGAATAAAGTAACACGCAGTGTTTTCTCCATCCAGACCACAAACACAGCAAACACAGAGAAACAAGTCCAATGTCCGCCACACTCTGGTTGTACTGACCGATCCTGTGCAGCTTTACTTCAGGTTTCAAAACGGTGTCCAGCAGTCTGCGCTGCCGAGCGACCTCTTCTTCGTACCGGACGATGGTTTTTTCAAAGACTGTGAATATCTCTTCAGCAGCAGCTGTTAGTCGCTCGCTGATAAACTCTCTCAGATACTGAACCGAAGACATCACTGCTCCGTCCACTACTTGGATATTTACCAGAGACACGAGCACACTACCGTCTTCCAGCTAACTGCTAACATGCAGCTAGCTAACGCTGCTGGCGTTGTCTTTGTTTACTTCCGGTGTTCCAGTTTAACTGGCGATCATGGCAACTGGCGATGTGTTTACTTTATTCCAGATGTTGCAGAGCCGGTCGCAGATTCGTCATTTTCACAAAGCGCCTGTGTGTGAAGTGCGGTGATCTACTTAAGGTCTCGTTGAATAAAAATCATACAAAAACCCTTCTGGAGTTAATGTAATGTGTCCGCATCACGTTGAGACAACAATATAAATCAAATGGTTAAAAAAAAAGAAAATAGTATAAAAATCTTGAACGGGATTCGAAACAAGGAGCCTAAACAGCATTAGCTTCTGGCCTGATGACGATCTCGTTACGCCACCGAGCAGCTGAGATCTTCATCGTGCTTCACATAAATGTCCCGTTCTGTGCTTCGTCAGCTGTATAACACCAGATGTGCTTTAAGGTAACGCCCATGGTATCTGGTGATAGTCCGAACACAGAATAAACGCTACATACTTAATACCAGGCTTCACAAACAGATGCTCCTCTTCATATGAGACGCGGGGAGTTATGAAGAATACACACGCGTGACCAGCTCCACGCAAGGCGCTTTCGTTGGACGCTGGTGATCATTACAATGCGCACACACACCAAACAAGTGTCATATGAAAACATCCCAACATCTGGAATAAAGTAAACATATCGCCAGTTAAACTGGAGCACCGGGGCCGAGCTGGAAGCAATTGGCCTCTGTTTCCATCTTTCCTGAATCTGTTTGTGTGTTCATGTCGTTGAAGCTTCACTTCCAGGCAGCAGAGACTTAAAGGAAAGTCCCTTCAGCCAAAAGAAGTTCAGCTCGATGTGGCTTCTTCATCTCCAGGGTCTTGTTCAGTAGCATCATTCTCCGGGCCACCTTAACTTCATGGGAGCAAATGTGCTAATGTGCAAATAAGCTTTTTAGTTCATTTGCCAAAACTATTGACGATGATATGTAAATCCCTCTGAATTCTGCAGGTAAAATACGAAGCTCAGATCAACATGCAGACTGGAAACAGAGGGAAACAGCCGATGAGTGCATTTCACATAAGCTCAGTTAAGTGGACAAATTATAAATTACATTTTCACACAGGCGCCTGGACTGGAGCAACTGGTAATTCCTGAAATGTCAAACATTATTTCTTGTTATTTCTTTATTTGGTATGTAATGTAGGGCAAACTAAGAATAGGGGCCCATAGCTCCTTTGGGCCCATGCAGGGCCGCTGGTGGCTGTGATCTGGGAGAATCAGTATTTCAATTAGTCCCCTGTTTCAGTTTTTTGTGATTAATCTGTCTGTGGCAGTTTTTAAGGATGTGTCAATAGATCAAGGGAAATAATTAAAAGACAGAAGAGGAAAATATGGTTAAATAGTTTGTTTGGCATGAAAATAAATCATTAAACAAATTGCAATCTATCTTAATTCATTAAAGTGATCAAACAGTGAAGGTCAATCCGTGTCAGCTTTCTACTGGGAGCACGGTGCCAAGAATATACAGAGCAACGCTCCTGGGAGCTGCAGAGCCTCACTTAACATTCCCCTGGAGAGCTGCACTGTCCAGCGGCCGAACCACCAGGCAGAGGAACCAGACAGCTGGCGGGCCAGGGGGGGCCACAGAGGAACCAAACAGCTGACGGGCCAGGGGGGGCCACAGAGGAACCAGACAGCTGACGGGCCAGGGGACCAGACAGCTGACGGGCCAGGGGGGGCCACAGAGGAACCAGACAGCTGACGGGCCAGGGGGGGCCACAGAGGAACCAAACAGCTGGCGGGCCAGGGGGGCCACAGAGGAACCAACAGCTGACGGGCCAGGGGGGCCCAGAGGACAACACTGAGGGCAGGGGGGCCACAGAGGAACCAACAGCTGACGGCCAGGGGGCCACAAGGAACCAAACAGCTGCGGGCCAGGGGGGGCCACAGAGGAACCAACACTAGGCCAGAGGACAAACTGGGCCAGGGGGGGCCACAAGCAGCGGACACAGACCACCTGACGGCCAGGGGGGCCCAGAGGAACCAACAGCTGACGGGCCAGGGGGGCCAAGAGAACCACGCTGACGGGCCAGGGGGGGGCAACACTGCTCGGGTTCAGGATTCATCACTTTTCCTAAATAAAGGCACCTGCCATCACAAATGAGTGTAAGGTGTATGAAGAACTCCTCCTATTATGAAGTCACAGGTATTTTGCGATGAAGTAAAATGTAAAATGATTTACACTGTAACAATATAGGAATTTCTCCCATCCTGTTTTTATATCATGTCACCCCTGTGTGCGTGTGTGTGTGTGTGTGTGTGTGTGTGTGTGTGTGTGTGTGTGTGTGTGTGTGTGTGGGGTCCAATTCTTCTCCTGCTGAATGATGTCATTGTGGGGGCGGGGTTATGGAGGGAGGATGTGAGCTTCGGCCACTCCCATCTTCATCTTCATCATCTCCATCATCCTCCTCTTCTGAGGTGTGTCTGCTCCGCTCGGCTGCAGACAGACAGACAGACGGACAGACAGACAGACGGACAGACAGACGGACAGACAGACCGCAGACAGACGACTGGATATCGAACCCTTCACCTGCAGCGGATCCGGTGAATGTTCACGGAACATGGCGTCAAAATGTCCTAAATGCGACAAGACGGTGTATTTCGGTGAGTGAAGCAGAGACATCGTGACTGTGTGTGTGTGTGTGTGTGTGTGGCGCGTGTGACTGTGTGTGTGTGTGTGTGTGTGTGTGTGTGCCGCGCGTGTGACTGTGTGTGTGTGTGTGTCGGGATTTCTCATGAAAAGACTGATAGACCTATATAGTGTGTGTCCAGTGAGAAATCTGATTTATTATACCACAGCTACAGACGATCTACAAACAAGCCACCGATCAGAGGTTTCTTTTATTGTTTT
Organism: Reinhardtius hippoglossoides; assembly: GCA_006182925.3. NCBI lineage: Eukaryota > Metazoa > Chordata > Actinopteri > Pleuronectiformes > Pleuronectidae > Reinhardtius > Reinhardtius hippoglossoides. The sequence continues at coordinate 1,671,199 of CM031689.1, read as the reverse complement.
TCTTTGATAAATATAATGATTTTGTAAATTTATTGTGTTGGATGTTCTGAGATTAAAATGTCGAAAAACTGTGAGATAGTGAGTCATAATTATTAGATTGAACATTCAGGATCCTGATGAAAAAAACGGACATAATTAGGGACAGATATCGAAAGGGACTGTTGTTGGTGGAACTCAGAAACCTTCAAATGTCTTTTAGACCAATTCATATACTGACCAGTTAGCAGATTTGATGATAATAAAATAGTTGCAGCCATAACACATAAGTGACTTACAGTGCTGAATACCACACACACAGCAGGAGTCTGGATGTTACAGTCATGTTACACCAGATATAATCTAATAACCTCTTTATTATCTTGGGTCTGTTCTGTATCTGCCCTTCGTCCTTATCTCCTCCGGGACGCGGTTTGTTTTATTCTCCTAAAATTAATGGGGAACAAATCTGACAGTATCGATGCCAAGCAGGCGTCAGTGGGTTGAATCTAAATCTAGATTGGATTCATAGTCTGTTTATTAAAAAGATGGTTTATGTCATTTTAGGTATATCACTAATCACCAATAAATAACAAGTGTTCTTAGGTCTGAGATCCAGGTCAATTAGGTCCATTTCCCAATTTAAATTGGATTTTCTGTTGATTTCTCGGAATGATTCATGGATCTTGATTTTTTAAAATCTGGCATGTTTAGGTGACTGATATTTATGAGTTTGCTCAATTAAATAAAAATGTGTTTCAATTGATTTGAAATGGGATTTCATGAACTCTGCTGTGTCCTTTGAGTTGTGGTTGAAATGCTTCTGATGATTTTTAAGCTCAGAACTTTTATCTACTCTGGAATTTCAAGCTTTGTTTTTGCGCAGATGTCGATCAACAAACTGCAGAGTCAGATATCATTGTTTAAAAAATGACAGCGATTGAATGTGATTTGTTCTGGAGATTCTTACAATTCCAAAGCTTATGGAAAGATAACCAAACATATGTGTGTATGTGCTTCTTACACGTCCTCCTCCGTCGACGCCAAGGTGATATCACTGTGACAGGCGGCCCAGTCAGTGAGTCTAAACAGGAAGTGTCATGTCATATCTGCAGGGATATTTTGGGAGGAGGACAAACAGATAAATCACTGCAGACGAGTCGAGTAGTTGTCTGCAAAGGCTGCTCCTGCACAAAAATGTCTGGGGTCAGAAAGGTGGAAGGGGTTTGGACTTGTTAAAATATTCGTCGTCCAACTTTTCTGGCAGTTAATATGTCCTGGTCGGTCTGGTCTACAGAGGTAACGCTTTAACACTTCGATGTGGTTTGATGAACACGTCCTGATTTTTGTCTCGTCTCTTTGTTCCACAGCGGAAAAAGTGTCGTCTCTGGGGAAAGACTGGCACAAGTTCTGCTTGAAATGTGAACGCTGCAGCAAGACGTTGAATCCAGGAGGCCACGCTGAGGTGAAAGGAGCTGACCTCGTTCAAACTAAAGCTTTCAACTTTCCTTGACTTTCAGCAGCCACTGATGAAATAGATCATTACAGATGGGGAAAGGATCAACCCGATGAAATAGATGAAATTCTGTAACTATAAAAACTACTTGATGTTTTAAATACACACTGTTACCTCAGCAGGGAGTCGTGGGTGTCATGGTGGTCAAACTGGCACAGTTACTCCACTGACCTCAGAAACGACAGAATATTAATCGCACATGTCTGATCTCAAAGAGACCACATGTTCTATGTTGAGGTTACACTCTGGCATTCAAAGACCAAAAAAGGTTATTTCTTTATCTTCTTTGGAAGATGTGTTCACGTCGAGTATATTTGGACTATTTGTGTCCGAATGTCTTTACAGCGTCATGTCCACGTTTGAGAGCTTTTTGGTGGTAATGGCCGTCGCCAGTGATGCACTGTCAACAAAAAACCTGAATTTAAACGTCATTGTCCTGCCTCCTGCTGAAATTGGTGTGAAAGAGAAAATGACAGAGAGAACAAGTCTGTGATTTTTTTGTCTGTGTTGGAATAGTGCAACACTGGTTGGTTGCTCTGCTCACTCTCCTCTCTCTCTTCGATTTTACAGCATGACGGGAAGCCCTTTTGCCACAAGCCCTGCTACGCTGCCCTCTTTGGGCCAAAAGGTGCAAGTTCCTTCTTGTCTAGAAGTCAGCGTAATCCGTTCTGATTAATTCCAGGGTCATAAATGCATGGTTTGCATGTGTTTCAGGCGTGAACATCGGGGGAGCTGGTTCCTACGTGTACGACGCTCCTGTCAATGAAGCCCCTGTGGCCGTTTCCATGGAAACAGATGCTAAACCGGAGGAGGAGAAAAAAGCCCCCGCACGGGGACCAGTGAAGGGTGAGAAGTAAAAAATAGAAAAGCCATCTTCAGTTAGGAAGAGAAATTCAGAGTTCTAGAGTAGAATCATCTCTGGAGATTTAGATCGGGTGTGAGGAATTATTACTGTGACGTACTGGGAAGTAAGTTGTAGGGAGGACAATCCAGAGGATGAACTCAGAGAGGAAGAAAACCCTCAGATTGGAGCCATGGTGGTGATGGTGATTAGTCAGAGTGATCATTTAAGATGTGTGTGTTCGAGGAGAAAAGTTTGGACAAGATACAAGATTGTACGTGCAAAAAAACTGCACACAAGCTGACACTCCCAAATTGTAAATCTGCAGATCAGAAAAATAACTTGTAGCTCTAATCTCTAATCTTCCCACAGCAAATAATCTGTTACTACAATTCTGTTACTTTTCCAGCTGCAAGCTTCTCGTCTTTCTCCGGAGGACCCAACATCTGCCCCAGGTGTAACAAGACGGTGTATTTCGGTGAGCACATCGCATCTTTTCATTTGCACGTATCTAATTCAACGAGTTGCCTGAGTGACTGTCTCCATGGTGGCGTGTGTGTGTGCAGCCGAGAAGGTGTCGTCTCTCGGGAAGAACTGGCACCGGCCCTGTCTGCGCTGTGAGAGATGCAGTAAGACTCTGTCTGCCGGCAGCCACGCAGAGGTGAGACACGGGACAAGTCTTTTATTGTGCAATCTTATTTTGCTGTTTTCAATTGATAAAAACGATGGAATTGTTGTCTTCCTGTTACAGCACGATGGACAGCCGTACTGCCACAAACCGTGCTACGCTGTGCTGTTTGGACCCAAAGGTGAGAAGTGATCGCCCCCTGGTGGCTTGCTGCACTATTGGTCCCAAAACCCTGCCCCCTCCATGTTCGCAGATGGGACGTGTTAAAGTATACGTCAAATGAAAGCGTTTCTTTTCTCTGCGTTTGAGCTTCTTTGCTTTCTAACTGACTAAAAGGGAGATTTTTGCAAAACGCCTTCCATTTTTAAAAACTCATGTTTCTGTGTATCAGTGTGCACGTGACACGATGACATCACAGTTTACTTAATTGTTTTCTCTCTCTCTCTCTCTCTCCTCTCCTCCTTCTCTCTCCTCCCTCCCCTCCTCCTCTCTCCTCCCCTCTCCCCTCTCCTCCTCTCTCTCTCTCCTCTCTCCTCTCTCCCCTCTCTCTCCTCTCTCCCCTCCCTCCTCCCCCCTCCCCCCCCCCCCCCCCCCCCCCCCTCCCCCCCCCTCCCCTCCCCCCCCTCCCTCTTCTCTCCTCCCTCTCTCCTCCCCCCCCCCCCCCCCTCTCTCTCTCTCTCTCTCTCTCTCTCTCCCCCTCTCTCCCTCTCTCGCTCTCAGGTGTAAACACTGGAGGTGTCGGCAGCTACATCTATGACGAGCCCGAAGCTGAAGCTCAGCCTTGAGCTCTGAGGCAGCACCACTTCCAGGACGTCTCTTTAATTTGCCTTCAAGTGTCATGGTGACAAATGACATGTACTGTACTCACAGGGGTGGATATTTAGACATTTATGTTGTATTTATACATTATTTATATATATATTTTTTGTACTGAAACGAACCTTTAATATATCCTCCCTGGTGTGAGTTTCAGATTTGCCTTTCAGTTCCTTGGTTCTCTTTGCCAAATACTTATCAGCCTGTTACGTATAGTGGATTGTTTTTTGTTTCACTCATGATTAATAGTTTTTCAGACTTTTGTGCACTTGAAACACAAAATTATTAAAAACAAAGTACCAGCCAAACCATTTACTGTCAGTGTTGATCCTGTCTCTAAAGTGAAGGTGTAGCCGTAGTGAAGAAACACAGAGACGTGAGTTTTACTGAATGTTATGAAGGTGAGTTTGTGAACAAAAAAGATGTCTGCAGTAAAACTTTGTCTTACCAAATGTTTGCGTCTGTTTGTTTGTTAGTTGGTCCTTGGTGGAGTCGGTTTCCTAATGAGTGTCATTCTAGTTTTAAATCAGTCTCACAGATGAGTAATAAAGTCTCAATGTCAGTTTTGAATGTAGACGAGAAGCTGACGTGGTCTGACAGCAGGTATGATGAGAAACCAACCAGGCTACATTGACCTTCTATTTTAGCCCAGGAACAAAAATGCATTGTTGGGCTGAAATGAGCAGATCCCATGATAATGACATCCGGTAATGTCCTCAGCTGATCCTTCACATTCCTGCCCTGTTACAGAATGTCCATGTTATCGTGTCTGTTCCTGTTGATCCTGTTCCACCTTAAAAAGGTGCAGCCAAAGAAAAGGGTGAAAACGTCACTGACTGGATGGAGTTGGAAACACCTTATTACTCATCACCTCTTTACTGGAAACTGAAGATGAGATGTGTCAAGCTGCACAGAATAAAACCAGATGTCGTTTTTTTTTTTTTTACAAAATAATGGTGTAGAAAGTGACAAACACACTACAGTAAAAATATACTAAATAAGTAAACAAACACTACAGTGAAGCTGTATATTATGAACATTTATATTTTGTATTCTCTTGTCTACCTCATTCTGACCTGCTGCTGTAACAACTGAATATCCCCAGTGTGTGGATCAATACATTTTTTATCTTATCTTGAATAATATGAATAAATAAGAACACATTCAAATACAGTAATCACGCAAATCGAACTATTAGTACTTTATGTTGTAGATCCACCACAATATATATATATTATGAACTAGCCCAAATTACTACAGTGCCAGTGTAAATGTTCTTATTCATTTTCAGATTTTGCAGAAGAAAGATAAAGTTACCCAGCGGAATATACAATAATAAATATTAAACTTTATTCATATAGAAGCTTTCAAAACAAATTTACAAGGTACTACTAAATAAAGGTTTACTATTTATTCAAAAAAGTTTAAGACAAACAATAGGAAACAGTCAAGGCAATCATCAATCATATTTTATTTGTATAGCCCTATGAGACAATTCACAACCTGTCCAGATACAACTATTAATCACTAATCACGTATTGATTGACAGAACACGTATTGTCTATTTGGATCATTCTGATTTGAGATGGTTCTGCAGTTTCTGATGAATCAATAAGCAGTCTAATTTTGAAAGCGATAACCGGAAGTCGGGTCTTCCGGTTCTAACCGGAAGTGAAGCGTCTCTACCGTTTAGCTGTTGTGCTACTTCTGCTCTCAGGAGCTCGTTGCTCGTGCGCGGAACCAGACGTGCGTCGACATTTTAAACAGCAGAACTCATTCACACGTAACTTCACCCCGGTAAAGACTCGTCTCCGCTTCGGTAAGAACGTGTGTTGTTCGCTAGCCGTTAGCTTGTGTTAGCTAGCCGGAGCAGGAGTCCCTTCGCCTGTTTTATGTGGCCGCCGCCGCCGCGCACGGACATGTTGGCCGGGTCTCCGGCTCCCTGCGATGAGGCGAACATCGGGAACGTGGAAAACAACAACCCGGGGAAGTTGATCTCCGGCTGCGATGGGCTGAACGCGGGGAGCCGAGCGAGGCAGGCGCTGCTGAAGAAGGGGGGGAGGAAGCTGCACCACCCGCAGAAGCAGCCGAGGAACAGCCCGATCATCCTCCTGGCGGACCGCAACAACAACAACACCGGGGCGGCTTCACCGGCCAACCGAGCCGCGGCGCCGCCCGAGTCCCCGGAACCGAGCCTGCACCAGCTCCGACCGGGGGCCGGGAAGGAGGTGAGCTTTACCAGCGAGTCACTGTGTTCAACATGTCACCTACTAGCATCTCGTAGTGTCCTCTCTGCCTCTCATAAGCACTGACACACAAAGTGAACGTGTTACAATAATCCTGTTTAATTCATATGAGTTTGAATATTTTTGTATTTTAACTAAAAAAGTTTTCCCTCGTAGTTTTGAATTCCACAGTAAAGTACTTCACTCTATAAGCTCTATATCCGTATCTGTAAAGTAACTGCAGTTTCAAAATAATGAAGTAATACGTTTCATAAAACACAAACACTCAAAGTACAGGTACTTCAGATGTGACTGACTCCTCTGATTTACTCTTTGATTATGGGTTAACCTGTGTAGTCATATTTTAACTATCACACTTTCATGTATTGAATACTCATCAGGTTTTATTAGTACTTTATGACAGTGAAGTAAGGCCCTGGTAGATTTCAGGTATTTCCTCTATAAAACTGCAGTGATCTTTTTTCACTATTACCCACAAAAACATTCCCTGAATGACTTAAAAAACGATTCAGAAGTTGGAATAATATTTTGCTCGTATATTTGTCTCATTTAAAGATATTTAACTCGTCCACTTAATCAAATGTCCATGCGTTCTTCCACAAAATTGTTTTAATCCTGATTAGATCTTGTGTTGCGCCTGAGGCAGTTTGAGGTGACGCAGTTACTAACTCTTGTGTTGAAGAAAGTAGTCATCTGACGAGCAAGCTCAACTTCCTCTTCCTGCAGCTGCAGGTTGTGCAACACTCACAACAAGAGTGTCAGGACTGGTTTGTGGTGAAGGAAGTGGGTGAAACGTTGTCTCACGGCGACGGGGTTATTGATTTGTTGAAGTTTGCGCCTCAACAAGCTCCCTGAAAAACATTTGTAATGGTTATTTAAACAAATTCAAGTGGAACTTGTAGAAAAGATCTTTTAATAGAGTATTATCTTGCCTCAGAACCAATTTATCTGTTTGTGTTTTCCGATATGAAAACTGTTTACAGAATAAACAATGCAGAAAAATATGCATTTAGGTTCTAAATTTTAATAAAATGGTTTATTTCTTAATTCCATCTCTATATATTTATATTTATAATGAAGTTTGTGGTTAAACTGTAAAATATGAATCCTCAATTACATTTGATTTGACAACATTAGGATTGCTGATTGTTGTCCTCTTTTACACTGTTTGTCTATGAATTCACTTTTCCACATACCAAGCTGATGTTTAGTCAGTTAAATTGAATATACAGATTCAGACCCACACATTTCGGCAACTTGATCCCACAATTATTTGACATTTTGCCTTTTAAAGAAAAGTCCAAACAGGTTAATCATCCACTTATTGTTTCAGCTCTGACGCTAAGCTAACAATGTCCTGACTCTAGCTCCGTACTTCACGCACTTTCATAAGCTTGGTAACGAATGTTGTCTTATGTTGCAGTTGGATGTGTATTCATTTAAAAGGTGTAATATATTTGTCAATGTTCTGTTGTTTCTGCTGCCCCCAAGTGGCCAAATAATCGGTTGTTGTAGATTTGAGGCATGCTTCGTTTCCGACTTCAAATATGAACTTTTACACTCAACATGATAACTATTAAATATTGTGATCTATTTGTCATATTGTTTGATTATTCACCTTGCGTTTCTTTTTTTTGCAGCTGCTGAAATCCAAAGGTGGTCGAGTGGAGCGAGGGGCCGTTCAGCCCGGGGGCCAAACGGCCCGCAACCTTCCCCGACACGATCAAGTGGACCAAAATGTGAACACCCGGAGCCAGAAGCCCAAGCAGGACCAAACACCCGGTGCTTCTCATGCCACAAAGAAGAGAGATCACAGCACCCCCAACAAGCCATCCTCTCTTCACCTGCCTCCGTCGGGAGAGCAGAAGAAACCTCTCCACTCCTCCAACAACGTGACGATGGTGAGCGCACTGCCCACAGAACCTGCCCCCGAATACCTCAAAGATGGCGAGAAAGTCTACGCTGGAGCGAAGTTCAGCGAGCCGCCCTCGCCCAGTGTCTTACCCAAACCGCCCAGTCACTGGTTCGGAGAAAACGAGCCTCAACACAGCAACCAAAGCCGAGAACAGATGGCTGTGCAATTAAAGTCGCTGCTCAAGGTTCAAGATTCACCATGACCACGGTCTGGATTTTTAAATTGGAGCAAACATGTCCGATACCTGATTAACAACGAACGCCAACAATTGAAAAAATATAATCCAGTAAATATGATTTGCCCGTTAACACACTGCAATACAACTTAGGGAGTTTTTTTATCAACTTTAATGCAATTTCCCATCAGCCCACACGCTGCCGGCATTTGTGAACATTTTGAAGACGTGTTGTTTCTGGAGATTTGACGTGCTGTGTATGTCGGGAGAATATTCCCAATTTTCTGCCTCTTTTTTTTTTGCGGAGGAAAGAGAAAGTAACGTGTTTTCGAGGTTGATTTTTGGAGCGGACTTGAAAAAGCAGAGGAAGTTTCAGGTCGTCTCCAGCAGCAACACGATCAGATGCAAAATGATGATGGCACTTTGTTAATGAACACTTTGGATGAGGCAGCCTTGTCTTGATTGATGTTTTAGAGAGCTTGTGTAAATGTACATAATATATTTGTGTATATTTTTCCTTGTTATTTTAATGGAGATTCTAGTTTTGTTACTGAGGGGGGGGGAGGGGTTTTCAAACAAACAAAAACGTTCCCTGCAAACTGAGGCACTTTGTGACGGCTCCGTCAGTGTGAGGCACAGTGGACGTAAGAAGGACTTTTCTTACTGATTTGCACTGTAAAAACAGAACATGGGGAAGGCCGGGGGAAGTTTGATGTTCCCCAACTCGACCAGCCACTTTGATGAATTCACCAGCCAGCGAGGAGCACAGGAGAGGACTTCCAGCTTCTGGTTCCTTTCTTTTTTAATATGGCACGGACAGTGGATAAATCAAAAAGAAGCCACGGTCTGAATTTGACCAGCTGTTGGCTAAAGTTCTTCCCCTTCCCTGAACTGAACACGAGTCCAGCTGCTGGAGAAGCCTTACGTCGAATCAGGGAATGTGAATCTGACAAGGCTGCGGGAGCCTGAGTGAACTGAAGGGGAAAGTCTCGCGCCCACCCGCTGCAGAAAGCCCCGATCAAGCAACCAGAACGACTTCTCTTTAACTTTATTGCACTGATCTAGAGTACGTCCACATCAATCCGGCTAAATCTAAAACATTTTCTCCTCTGCATGTCCACATTAATCCAGAGTTTTATTACCTTACAAAACAAGTGTTAGTAGGTGAATCATGAAAGGCTGACAAACGCTATATTCCATGTATCAGTATATCAACGGTAAATAACGTACTAATTGGCGTCTTTACTGGAGCTGAAATGATTTGTCCGTTAACAGAAAAAATAATATGCAACTACTTTTAAAGGAGACATATTATTCTACATCAGGATAATGAGGAAGTATTGCCTGTTCTGTTGATTTTCCTTTTACCACAGACTTTGGGCTTTTTTTATCTTTGCAGAACTTTTACATTCACAGAAAACCTAAACATATGTCTGCTTTGATAATTCATTGTTGTCAGAGTCATTGTTCCAGCGAGGATTGACTGCTTTCATATAATCAAAACTGAAATCTTTGGAGTTTGGAAGGTTTGAGAGATCAATAATGAGAATTTTGAAAAAATTTGCCTCGGTTATGATCATAAAATACTAATTTGATGAGCCCAGCAGCTTCGCAGCTCGGGAATGAGGAGGTATTAATGACCTGTGAGTAACATGAACAGGAAGTGATGTCAACTCACGACTGAAAAGAGCTTTTGTCGAATAAAAAGACAACGACTAGTGCTCAGGTGTTAATTGTGGATGGAGAACTTTATGAAAATGACGAGAGAACCCAACAATGCTGCATTTTTATATGCAAACTGTTTCAATGATAACACGGCTTCGTGTGGACGTACTTACTTTGTACATGTTTTTTTTAACGGGAATTGTTTTCACAAGCTTCAGCTCATGTTCATTTTCATTTCCTTGAGATACATTCATGTTTACCAGGAGAGCGGTGTGTGTTTAATTTGTCACACGATCCTCCACGGTGAACCACATGCATTTCTTTTCCTAACTGAAAGTGTTTGTGTGGATGCAGGCAGCTGCTGGGTTTTGTTTCTTGGCCTCTGTGATGTCACGTAAATGGACATAATTGTATTAATGTTGCAAAAAACAGCCATTTTTATTGCAGTGTTTTAACGTTGTTTCATTCCAGTTGTAACACAAATATGTTAAACAACTCGCCTCCATCTCACGTATTAGGACAAAGAGGTTTTATATCTATTAAGAAAAAAACTCTTATCATTCACATGATATCTAAATTATATTAAAAATATTGAACACCCCTACAACACTGTCTGCTTTGTGTTTACTGAACGGTCACGGACGTCTTTCTGTATTCTGCTACAGCCGTAGGAAACAACTGATCGTTATAATACAATAATAATTAGAAGTGTTTACATCAAATTTGTATCACCAATGTTTCACTACAAAGTTAACAAATTATAACAGTTAATTATTATTATTTTAGAGAACTGTGACAACTGTGGAGATGCAAACGGATCACATTTTTTACTTTCTATCCACCTTTCCACTCAAAACCGTCATGATAAAGGTTCAGTGTGTAGACTTTAGTGACATCTAGTGGTGAAGCCGCATGTTGCAGCTGAACACCCCTCACCCACACCTCCCTTTCCAAACATGAGAGAACCTGTGGGAGTCTTCAGTTGTCATAAAAACTCAAAAGGTGTTTAGTTTGTCCAGTCTGGGCTACTGTAAAAAAACATGGCTAGTAATATTTGATATTCAATATCTGCCAATAGATCCTTTCACCTAAATCTGTCACACTGGACCTTTAATTTACAACCACTGGATTTGTGTAGAAAAAGCAGACGACTGTTATCAAATAATTGTCGGAAAGTTCTAATGATCATTTCTCCATAACGAGTCTTGTCTTATAAAAAGTAAGCGCTTTTGTTTTGGAGAACTGCTCCTCGCCCCGGAAGTGCTTGTCCGTTGACCCCGTCTGACCCAGACCGGGTTTCCGGTGTGTGTGCTGTTGGAGGAGTTGTGAATCAGCTGCTCGGATTCGTCTCCGCGGAGGAAACCACCGCGTCTGCGTGTTTCTAACGCGTTTCTTCGTCTGGACTCCGGAGTGAATGAAGCTGTTCGGTGAGTTTTACCCTGAAAACAGAGAAGACGCATCCGGTTTGTTCGCTAGCGTCGGTTCGGGTGTCAAATGTCCGCGGCTGTAAACAACGCGGCTCCGCCAGCTTCCTGCTGCTTCCACCTCGTACTGGTTCCCCTTTCACAGAACCAGTCCCACCAGCGTCCCGGAGGAAAAGCGAAACCCAACGTGGCTGTGGATTTACATCGTTAATGCTCTATTGTTAGCATTTAGCATCGGCTAGCTACGCGCCGCCTGTGTTCCAGTTTAAGTGGGGATCATGGCAACCGGGGCTGTGTTGTCTGTAATCCAGATGTTGTCGGTCGGTTGCAGATGTGTGATGTTCACAAAGCGCCTGCGTGTGTGACGTGTTGTGATCTCCTGAAGGTGTCGATGAAACACGATCTCATGAAGCAGGTTCTGCTCGGTCCGCCGTATGGCACCTGATGGGCTTTAAGGAAACGCCCATGTTACCCGGTGATGGTCCAAACAGAACAAACCTGCAGACCCGATAACAGGCTCCACGACCTGATGCTCGTAGTTCAGGGTTCGGGTTACACACACACACGCGCGTGGCCAGCTCCGTTTGTTGCTGTTGATCGTTACACACCAAACACGTGTCGCGTGGAAACATCCCTCACACCGACGAGGTGGACGCACGTGCGGTGTTTTTGTGAGTAAAGTTGGTGAACGTGCTTTTACTGGACGTGTTGAGCTTCACTATTTCAGGTATTCCCCAATTAACTTGTTATTGATCATCATAAACAATATAAATGTTGTCAAGCACATGGAAGGAGGATATATAACAGGCAGTGATAAATATAAGATAAGAAAATCATATATTAGTCCCACAACGAATCATTAACTGTGCTGATTGTACAGTTTATAAGAATGTGAGTAAGAAAACCCCCAAAATAACAAAAAGTTAAGAGCAAATACTTAAGAGGTTCAGTGTGTGTTCAGCTAATTCCTTCAATAATTAATAAACTTATGAATGCAAACCTGTGCACACTGGACACTGGTCAAAATATAAATGTGCATATGTCCTTAGAAAATGTCTTTACTTTGCTTTAGGTGATGTAAAAAATAATTCCATTTTTTATAAACTTATATTGAATATGATATTTTCCTGCGTCAGATGTGACTGTGGCACCCGTCGACCATGAGTAACAGTCACCCCCTGCGACCACTTGCCTCTGTGTCGGAGATCGACCACATCCACCTGCTGTCGGAGCAGCTGGGCGCCCTGGTGCTCGGCGAGGAGTACAGCGATGTTACCTTCATCGTGGAGGAGAAGCGCTTCCCGGCGCACCGGGTCATCCTAGCAGCTCGATGTCACTACTTCAGGTAACCGTGATCGTCTCAACTCTCCAGTCTTGTCTGTAACGTTACTTTCCTCGGTCCTACAGATCCCTGGGTGAGCTCACTTTTAACAGTTGTAATAATTGCACCCCCGCCCTCTTGCCAACAGTTAATCACAGGGTTTTGTTCTTCTCTTTGTTCAAGAGCGTGGTCTTTCAGTTCGAGAGCAGGACTCATTGACTTCATTTTCCAATATTGTAATATCCTCACTCAAAATGCTTTGCTTGCGCCCAATAGCCCCAGCTTGTGCTTAGATTTGCTCCTCTTGTGCCCAAACGCTGCGCTTGCACTCAGATATATTGTTGCTTGGACAGATTTCCTGTGCTCCTGCTTAAGTTCTACTCGCACTCACGCTGCTTCTGTGCACATGTGAAACGTCTGCTCTTGTCCAATAGAATTAAGAATCAGTCAAGTATAAACAAAGAGTCCTAGCTGTTACAAAAATGATTTGCAAGCTGGGATATCTGATCAAGGCATGATTGCTTTACTACCCCATGTAATGTACATATTAAGATGAAGGGACATTATTTCATGTTGTGATTGGATGTGTTGGCCCT